>JAKUBA010000093.1:0-30182 GCA_030563065.1 Petasospora veronae | reverse complement strand
GATGTTTTAAGGGTATAAGGGCTGGATAAGCGTACCTACTTCTTTGTTTACTTTTTGATCTGGGTACCTGCATAATGTGCGGGGCTGACTGACACGTACATTTTTGGCAGATTCTGTAACACACTGTAATAGCTGAACATTATGAGAGCTAAATACAACGTAGACATGGAACATATATACAATATCCGACGATGTTCGAAGAACTCATGAGAAGCTCCCAATCAGAAGGTCATATGGCAGCTGGCCTGCATATAGTTCGGCCAGCAATGGTACTGCCCACCACCGTCAGGGAAATTCAAGTGCCGGCTGGCTGGCTTCATACTAGACCCACTTGACGTCAAGGCCAGAATACAACGTTCGCTCCAGAGTTCAACTCTAAACATAAAACTACCGCTATTGGTTAGCAGATGGGTATATCTGTTAGAACCCAGGTGGATGACTTAGCTTCATGTAATACTAGACGCGTCGAACGTCTGAAATTATGCAGCATGCACTAGGTGTTAATTTTAATGGCAAGCTGCTAGTGAGGCTGCAAGCTCTCCGGCGAACGATTTACCTGATATTCATGTACCGAATTATATCGAGATATTCCCATACAGGATCATTTCAGGTAACAAGATTTATACCACAGCACTCATATGGGTATTAGATATATGGTGATGCACTATAGCCTCGCTCGTTAGAGCTATGCCAGAGGAGCTATATATACCTTTCAGCGCAGACTTAACGTGTTCTGTCCTTTCAGATCCCGACGCGCTGCGCCATGAAAATCGAGATCCCTCTCGAACAAGTTATACTAGGCGGATCCATGGGAACACTGACCAACTATGTCGACACGAGCGGGTACCTCCCCAAGGATGAGGTCGTGGTCAGCTTGGATACAGCATTTTCATGTTCCTGTCAAGGAGCATCCACGCAGCTCAGGTAACTGGAGACCAGCATGGCATGAGGACATAGTTAGAGGGCATAAATATATCTGTGAGGAGCGGTTTTCCCTCAGAGCCTACCAATAATCCAGTGTGGAGCAAATGACAGAGGAATATGACTCTGACGCTGGTGAACAATGACTTTCAAATCTACGAGCATTGTGGCGGAGCAGCTTATATTATCACTTGAAAACTCAAACTACACGTACATGGTGATAACCTTCAAAGGATGGCTGAGATCTGTGATAGATGAGACAGTGTAGCAAGGGTGAGAAGTCCTGCAGTGGAGGACGTTCTGAAGAGTTGTTCATGGGGCGCGCGCCGCTGACGATCGAGTCGGAGCAAGCGGCCCCATACAAACTGAGCGCTGGAGCTCTTTGGGGATAACAGCTCCACAACCGCTCATTGAAATCTTCTTAAACTCAAGATTTGAGGTTTTATGACTAACTGAGAGAGCCTGAAGTCCAGATCCAACATTTGCTGAAGCGCTACCGGCCTCCTGGCCCCCTGGGCTGTAAGAGAGAGTGGCCGCTTTTGGCTGTGACCGGCAGATGAAGGAATTACACACGACACCGAAAATTCAATTCCAATTCCTTTCACATGTCGTATGATCTACTATTGAAATATCTAATTCCAAAGCTTGGAAACAGCTTCTAACTCACAGCGCTGCGCAGCTTCTGATTTGTCCGGTGTGGTTGTGCTTCCTGGTTGGCCCCCTAGGGCACCAGGAGGGTCTATTCGAAAACCGCGCAGGCAAGCTCAGATTAACTAGCTTCATTCAAAATCCCTGCCCAGTTAAGCAAATCTGAGTAATATAAAGAATCTTTATATGTAGCTCTGATGCTGTTAGGGCCCTCTCTAAAGTTTACATCGGAGCGCTTTGAAGTTCGCTTTGAAGAGGATATTCCTTGGCCCGGATCATTGTCAGTATTACAAAGTCTTACACAAATATAGTTGTACCATTTTTTCAGCTCAGGGAGAAATTTGGAATACGTATGCAATGTTTCTGTGGAACTGTGTGTATTTCCCCGAGGGGTATTGCTTATCTGTCTTTGTGGCCGAGCGGTTACGAAGCCCTGATCCCGATCTATGAAAATTCAAGTGACTGGCAGGCCCCTCTAAACCACTTGACTTCACAGCACTTTTACAGCACTACATAGTTGGACCATAGGCAGCAAACTCCATCCGGCATATAGAAGATTGGTATGTGTGCTTGAATTTTGGTGGATGAACTCATATAGGGCACCAGGCCTGCGTGATGATGCTGAACATTGAGACCAGCTTTCAGAGCCATCCCCTCTTGGAAAATCTCTTACAGAATTCCTGGAGATATTTTCATCAATCCACGGCTCACGTAGTTTTAGCCATGGTTATGCACTACACGATGTGTTGATTTCAGCTCTTGGGAAAAGCTTATAAAGGAGTTCTGTGGATCCGCGTAGAGGGTGTAATTCTGCTCCTCCATATCTCAAAGCGCAGCCCTATGAAAATCGAGGCCGCGATGGATCAGGAAGGGGTCAGCTTGGATACAACACTTCCAGGAGGGTGTTATAGAATACTCACGCCATTCAAGCAGACGGAGACAAATATGAGTATATAGTCAGTGAGTGCTAGTTTTCCTCTTTGGAAGGGTTTACACTTCTTATGTGCCATTCGGCCAGAACGGGGCAATCTACAGAAGAGAATGATCCAGAGGCTGATCAACAACAGCTCCGAAAGTGACGAGCACTGTAGCACAAGTGCTTATATCACGGTTTAGAAATCCTGCCAGCAAGTACATAGTGATATGATATACACTTGGCTTTAATTCTCAGCCATTTTAATGAGTGTTGGAAACGTGAGAAACTCCCTCGCAGAGGGCATCCCGGACAGCTTGGTCAGAAGGCGCGCGCCGCCGAAGATGGAGTCAGAGCAGGGGGCTTGCTCAACTGGCCGCGTTTGGCATTAATGGTCGACAAAGGAACGCATCACACGCCACAGAGAAATTCCAGTTCCAATTCCGCCTACCTGTGATATGATATACTATTGGTATATATGTTTCTTGAGTTTCAAAGCTATCAATCAATCATAGCGCCGTGAAACTTCCTATTTGTGAGGTGTGGTCGTGTTTCCACTAGGTTGGCCGCTTTTGAACTCGAGGGCCCCTTATAAGCCAGAAGATCACCTCACTCAAGGATTGCCCCTCAGAATTTCGTCTAACCAGACTATGATATCTAAAGTTATGACAGGTATGAATATTCTCATAATACAATGCTAGTATATATCAAAAGCAGTGGCCTCAAGAAGTTTGCCCCTCCCCAAAATCCATCTCGGGGCGCTCCTCAATCGCCACTAGTGTTCCGAGGGCAATGGGTCACGTGTCGGCCGCGCGCGTAGACCGCACGTAGACAACACGTACGTCACCCGTACAGCACACGTAGAAAATAAATGCCCTTTACGTGCCCTCTACGCCGTGCAGCCTGGGCAGGGCCTAGGACGCGATTTCCAAACCCTGCCATGAGATCAGTTGTACACATGATGACATGTCCACCCGAGATAGAAGTTCTTGTAGATTGTGATAGTATGTGAATCGTGATTTTCTTTGCAATGACCACTTGTTGACTGAATTGTGGAGTTTCTAAGATATACCTATTGCTGGCGGCTTACAGGAGACACTCAGATAGTCCACGTCACCCTGTATTGATACAACCGCCAGAATTCCTGATTCTACTTGTTTGTTCACAAGTTTATCGGTCTGCCTGCAGCTGTGCTTTAGTGGTGTCTTCACATGTATTTGAGGTCTGAAGCGCTCAACTGGCGCTTCTCTTCATCAGTGAATATATGACTCTCCAAGCTCAGACTATGTAGAAGTCCAGCTTCCAGTGCGCAAACGAGCGGGCGGTAAGTCTCCAAGAGTGTCCATAATAAGAGTCTATCCCTGATATATGCATTTTATGCCTCTCTTTGGAAGTTGTTATCCCTTGTTGGTTGTACCGCCGTGGTTAGGTGTAATCGTGCTGAGGCCAGGCTGCGTTGAGAGTCTAACGCTGGAATCTCCCATACTTCATGCGCTTGAACAACACTACTAACAAATCACCTGGCCAAAGTGATACACGATTGTTGGGTTCAAGCTGTACAGTTAAAGAGGGATCAAGCCAATGGACTCTTCGAACAACGTAGGACGTGGGGGTCGGTGAGCTGGGCAGATCGGGCAGTGCGGGCTTTCAAGCAACCACGAATCAGCTGAGCTGAAAGTAATACTTGTAGAAGGCCAACACATGTGTGGTTCCACTCTGATGGTTCGATTAAAGTGGACTGTTTCAAACGGAAGAGCTGGTGTTGGCTGGACACCGAGAAAGACCGTTGCTCGGTGTAAGCTGGAGCCAGTAGGAGGACGGGCCCAGCACAACCCGCAAGCCCGTAAGTCTGTAAGAGCATTGGCACCACACACAGAGAATCGTGCCACAGAGGTGTTCATCCGGGGGCTCGTTAGTAATCAGCGCGGAAACCCGGAGGATGCAATTGTGTCAAAATCAGAGATGAGATAGGTCTCCGTATGCCCATACGCGGTTCTCCGGGCGGAACCCGGGAGGGACTCTGGAAGACAGGAGCCATGGTGTATAGCAAAGCACAAAGAGTGAAAGGGGACACCACAATGAGGTTCACGGTCCACCTCGGCTCATCACTCGTGCAATTTTGAGCAAAGCAGTGGCTGTTTCAACCGCGGCCCCACGTTTTCTAGAAACGTCATCGCGTCGAATCCGGGGAACGTGAGTCAACGCTTCCGCCGCTCCGGCCTAGGCGCCGGGCTTTCCGCCGAACACCCGCCCATGACCTCATGCACCCTCTCAAAATCTATATAAGCAGGCAGCTACCCCGGATTCATGACTCTTCAATCTTCACCAGCAACACCAATCAAACAAACACAGCAACAATGGCCTTCAGACAGATCCTCAAGCTCAAGAACTTCCAGACCTCTGCCAGAATCAGAGTGCCTACCACAACCTCTGTCGCCGTCCAGGCTAAGAGATCTCTCGCCCTCTACAACACCAACTCCCAGTTCAGACTCGTCAACAAGGAGCCAGTCCAGCAGGAGGCCCCTTCCACATCACGCTCTGGAAAGTCCACACATGAGAGACCGACCATTTACTCAGATGGCGAGGTTGAGACCGCTGGGCCTTCCATCAGGGTCTGAGTAATGTCCCTTCACCGGCCACAACAACCCATACCCACACAAAATGACGAATTTCACCTCCTCCCTACATTTGAGGATGTACCAAGCAGTTTGGTTGTTTGTCCACCCACTTTGATGACGATCATGTTGATTTACTGTGTCTGATCAACACATTTGGTTTGGAGACGGTATGCATGCTGTACTGATGCCCTGGTGGTACTGGTTGTACACCACATGGACCTTATCCCTCACCCGGTTATACTTATATTCATTTATTAACGATTTCTTACGATGACTATGCTGTAGTGATGTGTTTGACTGATGAGCGTGAACATGCCGCCACCAGACAAACCAGCCGTGGACGCTATGGATACAACAATTGTGGGCTTCACCCAACAAATGACGGCTACTTGAACTCTGTTAAAGATGGAGGTGTATAACCATGTGCGGAGAAATGATTTGCGGATCTGGTTTTCCCAATGGATCGGCAGTGCAAAGGCAACAGGGCAGTCATCAGCGCTTAAGCACGTAATCATACCTAACACCTTCAAACGAGGACCCATTCATAGCAGCCCAGACATACTTCCCAAACAGCACCTTGTCCCTCAACAAAACATTGGCACTCTCCTTGTTGAGAGGATCAACCGGGTTCGGATCCAAGAACAAGAACATCAATCCAACGAGCACAGCGTTCAACGGCAGTACTGGTGTCCACTCCTCTCTTAGGATGTTCAAACAGATGTTACCCTCCAAGTCGATGTTTGGGTGATAAATCCTCTGTGTGCACTTGACCTTCGGTGGCTCAATAGGGTAGTTGTGTGTGATCTGGATGGTGAATCTGAATTGGCCACCTCTGTAGTATCCCTCATCAGGGCTGAGGATCACCTCGAAGTTCATGTTGCTGCTGTCTAAACTCTTCAGCTGCATTGTTGGTGACAGCTCAATCTCAGTCAAGTCCTTTTGAACACGTAGCTGTGCTGCAGACAGCTTGGACTGTGTGGTTGGTGCTTGGCCAGCAAGCTCCTCCTGTTTCTTCTTCTGAAGCTGTCTGAGTTTCAACTATGGGTGGCGGTTAGTAAATTTGAGATAACAGGGGGTGGAAGAGCAGTAAAGAAACATACCATGATAAGCAGTACTGATAATAACAGTAGAGAAGGCAGTCAGTAGTTCTGTGTACGTGGGTTGTTCAGGGCTTGGACTAGAGACAAGGAGAGGGTTGTGGTTTTGGGTTTCTTCAAGCGCGACATCAAACACCGAATTTCGTGATCTCGTAAGCCCAATTCTCACGATTGTGAATGAGTCTGTAACTGTTCTCCAAGTGCTACTCAGGTGAGAACTAGCAGAGAAGGGTGGTCTACTTTCATCTTGCTGGGTCCACTGCTTTAAAAGATCGAATCTCATAACAGGTAAGAGCTCAAAGGAGAATGTTTTATTGTTCATCAAAGTTCGCTCAAGAAGAATCGAACCCACAATCGAGGCCCCAGACCACTAGACCACGTCCGAAAATCGGTCACGTGACCTAAGAAAAAATGAAAAAACGATAATGAGGACCACGAGATTCGAACTCGCGCATCCGTAGATATCAGAGTGTTTCATTTTCCGAAGAAAAATCACCTAAATCTGACGCCTTAACCACTCGGCCAAGCCCTCGGTTATCGCAAACCAATTTGGGCGTCCGCGGACCCTGAGACATCGGTGAAGAATTGGTAGGGCCAGCACGTTTGGCTGGTTGGGGACACATAATGTGTGCGAAATAACATTTCAAAGGCTCAAGTAGCTGTATGTGTTCTTCGAGACTTTATCAATTCTGCTCACAAGCACGACTCTACAATTACAATCCGTCAACACATCATGTCTGAGGATCTTCTGCCAATGTTCTTTGACGAGGAATTCGTCCCTCATGCCTATCTTGATGCTCTGTTCTCCGCCGCGAGTGCCACGTCAGACGGACATACATCATCCAACTCCCTTTCAAATCCCAAGTACATTCAATTGCTGCAACAGAGATCCGGTACACTTCTCTCGCATCTTGACTTCTACAGCAATGAGCTGATTACCAGCTTGGAGTCTCAGATCACAAAACTACATGGATCGAACTCAATTGTCTCTTACTCCTACGAATCGTCGAATGAGAAGAAGCTCAAGCCTACAACAAGATTGGAGTACTACATCGACTCACTGTCCATCTCGGTGCAATCGCTCAATGATGCTGTCACATCTGTCAATAGCAACATCTCCGAGCTCCAAATGGAAAGCGAAACCACGACACAATTGCTCCAACTGACACATGCCAAACAGAACTTACTCAAAGTGCAGCAGTCTCTTGAAACAATCAAGTCCATTGTTGAGATTGCACAGGACACGCCAGTCCAATCAACAACCAATCTCAGGAACTCACGTACTGCACCAACAAACACGAAATCGTCATCCCAAAGCATCGCAATCCAATCATCACAACTCTCAAACGCGCTCGTTGTTCTACAGGACACGATCGTTGAGCAGATCAATGAACGCAAGCTTGCTGAGAAGGACACAGAGATTGATGATGAACTCATAACAAAGATTGATGATCTGTCAGGTCTGTTGCCTGTGTTCAAAAACCTCGGTGAGTTCTACACGGTATATGCCGCTTTCGTTAAAGCCATCCAAAATGAGAAGGAGACGTACCTCCGTACCAAGGACTTAGATGATGAGCTGTCAGCGAAGGTATTGAAATAACTCCATATATGATCATTAAGTCGTTACATTAGGGATATCTATCTAGTAGCAGGCTCAACCAAATCCAGCCCATTCAATAGAGAAGAACTTGACTTCATCAGTCTCATCCTCCTTGGTACCGACAGTCCACAACTTCTTCACGCCTGTGGCCAATCTTCCGCCTCCAACAACGTTCATTGGACCAATGTCCTCGTCGTACCCAACTGCATTCACAATCAGATGGGCGTGGAACCTGAGTGGATCACCTGGATACCCAATGAAGTGCGTGCCGAATCTTAATCCAGGAGCAAGGTAGTACCCTCTTGATCGGAGATCTTTGAACACAGAGTATGACAAGTCCGAAATTGTGAGTTCAGATATGATGAGTTGTTGAATTTCTGGTGGTTGGTACTCCTGCTGAAAGAGCTCGTAGTTTGGAAGGCGTGCTGGAGTATCAGGGATGGTAATGGCCAGGCTCTGTTCAGTCAGTGCTTCGTCGTGTCTCGAGTTCTTGACTCCAAGTTTCAGCATCTTCTTCTCATGCTGCTCAGCCTTGACCTGCTTTTGATGAGCGAGTCCTTCGAGGCGGAGTCTCTCCAACTCTTTCAGGTCATCTTCGCTGAGATGGGCGTAAATGGTCTTGATGAGTTGCTTGTCGGGCACAACGAAAGCATGGCCATGAGCAACCAGCCATAGACACTCTTCCAGCATCAGCTGGAGTGGTACACCTTGGAACAAGTTCTGTTGAGGCGCAGCAGGCAACGTGCCAGCGAGAGTCCCGATGATGCCCAGTGCTCTTGCTCGCTTGATGTCATCGAGGGAGAATAAAAGTGGCCGGCCCGCAATCAGACTGATGTGTATCAGCTTCTGGGTCTGAGGCTGGGGTTGAGGCTGAGTGTTGTTTCCATCACCATGATCATCAAGTGTTGGTGATTTCATGCTCTGGAAAGTTCCTCGGTTTAAGTGTAGAGTTCCCGGCTGAGTAGCACAACTGGTCATGGTGATGAGCTAGCCGGACTTGGGGCCGAAAGCAGGCACGCGATCGCGAAATCGCAAAGCCCGGCAGCAAGCAGTGCCCAGCTACACAGTCAAACCGGGCCAGTCAACGAGCTCCAATCCAGTGTCCAAGCTTTGCAATTGGTGAGGTCATCGTTAAATCGAGCCTCAGCTCACGTCTTTGCAATCACTCGGCTCGTCCTAAAGAGGAAATCATGCAGCTTCAGGGACCCCTAGACTAGCGCGCACACCCAGACACCACATGCACGCCAGCACTGCCCCGTTCATGCAAAAGCGCTTCATCTGTGCTTCTTTCAGGGTCCACGCCGCCCAATTCCAGAAAGAAACCTGATCACTTGCACTCAGCCTGTTATCTGCCACCCCAGCGCCTCCGCCGTCTTTGTCTGCTCCTTATAACTTCCCGGCTGCCCGTTACCGCCGTGGTCCTTTGCTCCCTCTGGCTACTGCTCATCTCTCGCTTACCCTATCAAAGCTATGGTGACGAGACGCTCCACCGTCAGAAGTCTGGTCCCAGGCCACCACAAGGCTGCTGCCACCAAATACCCAATCACACCCGACGAGCTCACAGGGATTCACGACCCGAAGTCCATCAAGTTCTTCCAGGAGCGCTTCCAGAACGATGCTCACAACTTCTACGACACCCTCCAGACAGACAGAACACAGGGTCTCGATCCGGCTCTTCCAGACCTCCATGACAGAGTCGCCCAATTCGGCGCCAACAGACTCCCAGAGCGCAAGCCGAAATCGTTCCTCCAGCTCGCGTGGGATGCCATGCACGACCAGGTCCTCATCATCTTGTCCGTGGCGGCTGTTGTCTCGCTTGCCCTCGGCCTTTACGAGACCTTTGGCCAGCCTCCAGAACTCGATGCCCAGGGAAACGAACTCCCACAGGTCCACTGGGTCGATGGTGTCGCCATTATCGTGGCCGTCCTCATCGTTGTCCTCGTTGGTGCCGCTAATGACTACCAGAAGGAGATGCAGTTTGCCAAGCTGAATGCTAAGAAGAACGATCGTGAGATCATTGTTGTCCGTGGTGGTCAGGAACTCATCATTTCCGTCTACGACCTCCTTGTTGGTGATATCTTGAACATCCAGACAGGTGATGTCATGCCTGCAGATGCCGTGCTTGTTTCTGGCTCTTGTGAGTGTGATGAGTCTGCCCTTACTGGTGAATCACACACCATCCACAAGATCCCAATTGAGACCGCTCTTGCCGAGTACAACAAGAAATACCCTGACCGTGACGCTGATATTGGTACCAAGGGTGTTCCAGACTCTTTCATGATCTCTGGTGCTACCGTGCTCTCCGGTTTGGGTAAGTGTGTGGTTACTGCTGTTGGTGTCAACTCTATCAACGGTCGTACCATGATGGCCTTGAAGATTGAGCCAGAACAGACGCCAATGCAGATCAGACTTGACAACTTGGCTACTGGTATTACCAAGTATGGTTTCCTTGCCGCTACTATCCTCTTTGCTGTGCTCTTCTTCAGATTCTGCGCTAAGATCGCATCTGGTGGTTCTTACAACTCCTTGCCACCTGCTGAGAAGGGTTCGAAGTTCTTGGACATCTTGATTACTGCCATCACCATCGTTGTCGTCGCCATTCCAGAAGGTTTGCCACTTGCTGTTACACTGGCTCTTGCCTTTGCTACTACCAGAATGGCCAAGGATGCCAACTTGGTCAGAGTCCTCAGAGCCTGTGAAATCATGGGTGGTGCCACTGCTGTCTGTTCCGATAAGACTGGTACTTTGACGGAGAACAGAATGAGAGTTGTCAACGGTAGCCTTTCTAACCTTGAGTTTGATGACAACACCACTTCCACTACCACCAAGTCTGACGAATTGCAATTGACCGATGAGGTCAAGTCTAACATCCTGACCAACATTGCTCTCAACTCCACTGCCTTTGAAAACAAGGAGACAGCAGCTACTGATAACCCAATCGAGACCGCTAAGAATTCTCACTGGTGGCACAAGTCTGAGAAGAAGGATGAGTTTGGTGCCCCAGAGCCAGAGGCTTTTTTGGGTTCCAAGACTGAAGTTGCTATGCTCCTCCTTGCTGAGAAGGCATTTGGTATGACTGGTGCACACGCTTTGTCCTCCTTGAGAGCAAACCCTTCACTCGTTGGTATTGAGTCGGTTGCTCAGGTCATTCCATTCGAGTCCTCCAGAAAGTGGGGTGGTGTCATTGTCAAGTATCCTGGTGAGAACAAGTACAGATTCTTCGTCAAGGGTGCTTCCGAGCTTGTCTTTGCCAAGTGTTCCAAGAAGACCAATGCTGATGGCTCTGTTGTTCCTGTTGATGCTGCTGTTGATGCCGAAGTCACTGCAAAGATCACTTCCTATGCCCAGATGGCTCTTAGAACCATCTCCCTTGCCCACAGAGACTTTGACCTCCCATCTTGGCCACCACAGAATCTCGTCACCAAGGTTCCAGATGAAGCTGACCCAGAACTCATTCTTGGTGCTGACTTGGACCGTTCCTCCTCCGCTGAAGGTTTGACACTTGATGGTATCGTTGGAATCAAGGATCCACTCCGTGCTGGTGTCAAGGAAGCTGTTGCTCAGTGTAAGCGTGCCGGTGTCAGAGTCCGTATGGTTACTGGTGACAATGTCATCACTGCTAAGGCCATCTCCATCAACTGTGGAATCATGGATGAGGCTGACATGGATGATGACTCTGTTTGCATGGAGGGACCAACGTTCAGAAAGTTGTCTAAGAAGGAGAGAAACATTGTTGTGCCAAAGTTGAAGGTGTTGGCCAGATCCTCTCCAGAAGATAAGAGAATCCTCGTTGAGACTTTGAAGAAGCAAGGTGAGGTTGTTGCCGTTACTGGTGATGGTACAAACGATGCTCCAGCTCTGAAGCTTGCCGATGTTGGTTTCTCCATGGGTATTGCCGGCACTGAGGTTGCCAGAGAGGCTTCTGATATCATCTTGATGACTGATGACTTTGCTGCTATTGTCAGTGCTATCAAGTGGGGTAGATGTGTTTCTACTTCCATCAAGAAGTTCATCCAGTTCCAGTTGACTGTCAACATCACTGCTGTCCTCTTGGCCTTTATTTCTGCTGTTGTTGACTCTGATGGTGAGTCTGTTCTGACTGCTGTGCAGCTTCTTTGGATCAACTTGATCATGGACACACTTGCTGCTTTGGCTTTGGCCACTGACAAGCCAGACGACAGTATTCTTGACAGAAAGCCAGATGGTCGTAAGAAAACTCTCATCACTGTCTCCATGTGGAAGATGATTATTGGCCAGGCTACTCTGCAGCTGGTCATCACTTTCACTCTCTACTTTGGCGGTGAGAAGATCTTCCATCCAGATGGAAACATGAGTGACCACGACAAGGAGCAGCTCAACGCTTTGACCTTCAACACATTTGTTTGGTTGCAGTTCTTCAAGCTGTGGGTTACCAGAAAGTTGGATGAGGGTGATGGTATCACCAACGTCAAGGACCGTATCACTGCCAACAACTTGAACTTTTTCCAGCACTTCTTCAGAAACTTCTGGTTCTTGGGTATTGCTCTCATCATTGGTGGTGCTCAGGTCATGATCATGTTTGTTGGTGGTACCGCCTTCTCCGTTGTCAGACAGACTGGTCCACAATGGGCCGTTGCCATCATCTGTGGTATGTTGGCTTTGCCATGGGGTATTGTGATCAGAATCATCCCAGATGAGTGGGTCATCAAGATCTTCCCAACCAGAGTCTACAACGTGCTTGCATACATCCTTTCGTTCAAGTACCTCCGCTTTGGCAAGAAATCCAGAGTTACTTTGGACGACGATGATGAAGAGTTGTACTCTAAGGTCCCAGCTTTCAAGAAGACCAGAGACGATATCATCTACGTGAGAGAGGGTGATGCTGAGAGTTCGACGTTCAACCCTGTGACCTTGTATCACAGATGGAGAGGGAACTCGAACAACTCCGACAGTGATGTTGAGAGTGGTTCCACAGACTTCCATGCTCTCTCAGCTTTGACAATGGTTCCAACCGTTGTCGGTGGTGCTGTTGCTGGTTGGTCCCCGTTGACGGCGCAGAAGGAAAAATAGATAGAGCCTCTTGTGCTTTTGTTTTACATTGTTTTTGATTATTTCGTTGATTGTTGGTGCTTCCAGTGGTGTGTACTTGGCTGTGGACTTAAGCCAATCCATGCTGCAGTACGGTTCTTCTTTATACACGCATGTTGCATTGATTCAAGTTGTAGCTGTCTACGATCCAGGGGTCAATAGAAGTATGCAACGTATCAATTTTGATGAGCTTTGAATATTGAGCAAGTGAAGGATGGTGCAACAAAACGTAACCAATCACTCGTCATCATGAATGCCTGTCTGTTCCAACTGGTTGGCAAGCTTCTCTGCTCTTCCAGTGGCAATCATTCTCTGCTTCTTGATGTATGAGTCACGAGCCACAGTGTGAATGAAAGCTGGATCGGACGTGTCAATTGCAGCCTCTGGAGATGCAGCTCTGAACTTGCTTGCCGTTGTGTGTTCAATCATAGAAACAAGGTTCGAGTTGTGAGCCAGTTGGTTGTAGAGACCAGCACCAAAGACCCACTTCAACTCAATGACTCTGAAGAATGAGAGCCACGATCTGATTGCAATGGATCTGGTCTTGCTGAGACGGATATGAGTAAGAATGTTGTCCTTGTCGTCTGATTTCGATTTGGACTTTGAGCGTTCTGCAATCTGTTCGTGCATCTGGATTCGGAGAGCACGGTCAGAGAATGTTTTGACAGTGTTGACAGCTTCTCTGAAGACAGAGCGTCCTTCGGTTTTGTTCTTCTTGGACTGCTTTGTCTGTGATGTGGACACTAATTCTTGCAATCTCTTCTTGACTTCATATGTGTATGCGTAAGGTTGTTGTTCTTCTTCTGCATCATAGTCCTCATCGGTAGCGTCGTCAACGTAGTGATACATCTCGTAGGCAAGAGCAAAAAGCATGGACATCGGTTTCGTGATCTCCAAGATCTCAGTATCCAACAAAAGATCAACAGTGGATTCACATATGCTCTCCAAGAGCTCGTTAAGCTCAGCACTGTCCTCAAGAAGTGTCAAGAGCGAACCGATACCGTACACCAAACTTCCAATGACTTGAGCGTTGGTCTCAAGGTCAGTCACGAGTCCCAACAAAATCTCAAGCAAAAAGTTGATCTTCTTCTCAAGTCCGTATGTTCCTGATCCTTCATACATCACCAATGTGATTGCAGAATATGCATAGACAAACTGCTCCTTGGCAGCAGTATCGAGATCTGGCGATGAGATTCTATCCTGAAGTGTGGACAAGAACTCGATGGCTTCGTCAGCAACATCGTCGCACTGTGCAATAGCGGAGGCTGCAACACTTCTCACAGCAACAAGGAGTTCGTATCCCTTGGAGATCTTGAAGATGCCAACCATGTCGTCGAAGCGTCCTTCGCCTGTCTTGACGTTGAGGGAGTAGAGCTGGTTCAGAAGCATCTCACGGTCACCAGACGGGATGGGCGATCTCTGGTTGAGCAATGTCTCTGTTATACCCTTGATACTGTGCATTGGGTACTTTTGTGGCGTCTTGGTGTGATCCTCCAGGTTCTTCATGAACACAGCCAATCTCAGACTGATCATCTCATCGATGTTACCAAAGTTGATTCCGTTCAAGAGCTCGTTGTCGTCATTCTCACCTGGACCACGGGATGCTGGTCTGGAGCCAGCTCGTGAGGCAGTCTTGCTTGGGCTGTTGACCCTGCTGTAGCCAGCCATGTGGAGAAGAAGAAGTAGGAGCGATGGAGGAGCGTGAGTTGCGGGGTTCAGGGCTCTTCTGTGGTGAGAGAAGAAGCGTTGGGTTGTGTGTGAGTGCGGTGTCTTCTTAGCTCTGCTTGACTTTGAAAGTGAGGCTCTAGAAGAGGTTACGGTGTGCGTCAGCTGCCTTGTTTTGGGTGGCGTTGTGCGGAGAAGAAGAAAGAGCCTGAAAGTGGATTGTTCTCTTGCTTTTGTGTGCGCGGCGAAATGACCTGATGCATCTCCTGTGCCCGTACTAAAATGGCAGATTGTGATTAGGTAAGCGACTGTTAAGGGCACTCTACGGTGATCTAGTGGTCATCATCTTACAACGATTGGCTGGATCTTGTTGTTGTCAAGAGTGTGTATAACTGGTGTGTATCGGTTCTATGACAGAGCTAGGCTGACTCCTCTGGCCAGCTGAAATATCCCGTGTCCTCAAGTTCTTTGATGGAGCTTGCGAGCTTGCCTGTCTCCTTCTTGTACTTGATGTATGCCTCCTTGAGAGGCTTGATGCTGGATCTGATGCGACACTGCTCTTCATCCCAGAACACAGCCTTGTATCCGTAGTCACCTTCAACTGACTCAGACTCGCGGTACAGCATGTTCTTGTACTCGACATCCTTTGGGTACTTCAAGTCGTGGTGTGTTCTCTCAGAGCCCTCCACTTTATGGGCATCAGCAATCATGACTTCCTTGGATGGAACAGCCAGTCTCCCACTCCACACACGAGCCAGCCAGCAGCCTTGTGTCTCTGACAAACGTGTTGGTAGCACGAAACGAGGAAGACCCACAATGGCGAGAGTGGGGTTGTTGTACCACAATAAATGTCTGTACAGGCCATGGACCTTTTGACCGTCAGTGATAAGAGGTGGTTCCGTCTGGGCAAATGGGATGGACTTGAGGTACCCCGTGCAGAATATCACTGAGTCAACATCGGTGATAGAAGTGCCGTCTTGGAGGTACACGGTCTTGGTGGCTGAATCAAAGTGGTCCAAGTCGGCAACATCCTGGATACGCTCGTCCTTTCCTGCTGGCATTGAGTTCTCCGATCTGATGGACTTGTAGATCTTCTTGTCAAGGGTTGTTGCCAGCTGGTATGCGATATCTGCTCCCGATGCCGAGTTTCCCACGACAAGGATATTTCTGGACTGTTCAAATTGTGCTGGCTCATCGTAAGTCTTAGCATGGATGACAGACCCTGGGTGGTCAATACCCCATTGTTTGAGACCTGGAACGTCTGGGATGAATGGCTGGTCATAGGATCCAACAGCAATAGCCACCGCATCATATTGTTCAGTTGTATCCTGACCTGTTTCCAAACTCCGAGAGATGACCTCCCACTGTTTGTCAGAGTCAATCCAGCGGACAGATACGACTTCGGTGTTGAATTTGACGTACTCCTCAATCGTCTTGGAGTACTTCTCGATGTACTCAAGGATCTGGTTTTGAAGTGGGAACAATGGTGCCTCGTCTGGGAATGGGAAGTCCCTGTATGCCATCAGATCCTTTGGGACGTTGGCATCCAAGTACTTGTAGACCGGTGACTCATAGAACTGGTGGCCATCGACCTCAAGCTTGTCAATCGTTTTGAAAGGATCAACGGATGGAACTGGGGTCTTTGACTGAGCCTTCGCCTTGTCTGCGGTGTAGTTCCACAGTCCACCGAACTTGAGACGGCGCTCAAAGACTGTGATCTTGGAGAAGGCGCCCTCAGCTGCCAGAGCGCGTGTGAGACCGGCTCCACATGGTCCAGCTCCGACAACTGCAACGCTTCTGATCTTCAAAGGTGAAGAAGATGGTGTCTCGGTGATTGTCATCCTCTGTTTTGAATAGCCTGGAGACCGTTGACTCAGTGCTCTTCGTTGAGATTTGAGTTTCGCAGGTATTATTTTCAGCTGGTGGTGTGTTTCTTCGATCGAGGCCGCCACAGATGATGCAAGTGCGACTATCCCCGTGATCTGTGGAGTTTAGAACTAGGGCAAGGAAATCATCTTTGGGTACGGTATATATACACCTCGTTCCCAGATCATGGCAGTAATGTGGCTCTGGTGAATTCTGGCAGCTTGAAGTACCCAGTATCTTCGAGCTCTTTGAGTGACGTTGCCAATTTGCCGGTCTCCTTCTTGTACTTGATGTACGCTTCCTTCATCGGCTTGATGTTGGATCTTTCATGACACAGCACATCATCCCAGAACACAGATTTGTAGCCATAATCACCTTCAACAGACTCGCACTCGCGGTACAGCTTGTTCTTGTACTGGATGTCGTACGGGTACTTCAGATCATGGCGACTCCTCTCTGGCCCTTCCTCCTTGTCTGCATCTGCAATCATTTCTTCTGTGGATGGGAGGTTCAGCCTTCCGCTCCATACACGAGCAAGCCAACAGCCCTGTGATTCAGACATGTGTCCTGCCAGTACAAAGCGAGGAAGACCGACAACTGCGAGAGTCGGGTTGTGGTACCATAGCAGATGTCTATACAGCCCATTGACCTTCTGACCATCAGTAATGAGGGCCGGTTCAGTAAGTGCGAACGGAATTGACTTGAGATACCCTGTGCAGAAGATAACAGAGTCCACTTCTGTTATTGAGGTACCATCCTTGAGGTACACGGTCTTGGTGGATGAGTCAAAGTGGTCCAAGTCAGCAACGTCTTGCACACGTTCGTCGCGGCCCGCTGGCATGATGTTCTCCGATCTTACCGACTTGTAGATCTTCTTCTCAAGAACCGTAGCAAGCTGGTAGGCAATATCGGCTCCAGATGCAGAGTTCCCCACCAGGAGGATGTTTCTGGACTTTGTGAACTGGGATGGCTGGTCATATGACTTTGCATGGATAACGGAACCTGGATGGTCAAGACCCCATTGCTTGAGTCCTTCAATGTCTGGAATGTAAGGATGATCAAATGCACCAGTAGCAATGGCAACGGCATCGTACAGCTCGGATATCTCATTGCCTGTGTCCAATGTGCGAGACACAACCTCCCACTGCTTCTGGGCCTCATGCCAGCGCAACGAAACCACCTCTGTGTTGAACCTCACATACTCCTCAATTGTCTTGGAGAATCTGTCAATGTACTCAAGGACCTGTGTTTGAAGTGGAAAGAGTGGAACGTCGTCTGGGAAAGGGAAGTCCCTGTATGCCATTAGATCCTTTGGGACATTGGTGTCGAGGTACTTGTAGACGGGCGACTCATAGAACTCGTGGCCATCGACTTCAAGCTTTCCAATCTTTCTTGTTGGATCAATTGATGGAACAGGAGTGTTGGAAGTGGCCTGTGATTTTTCTGCGGTGTAGTTCCAGAGCCCACCGAACTCAGTCCGACGTTCGAAGACGGTGATGGTGGAGAAGGCTCCCTCTGCGGCCAATGCCCTCGTTACACCGGCTCCACATGTCCCAGCTCCAATCACTGCAACACTTTTGATGTTCTCTTTCAATAGCTCTGTGCTGCTCATAGTCACAGCCTTCTTTGGATACAGGGCCCAGTACCAATTCAGTCGTGGTGTCGTGTCAATTTGGTGTCAGTGGAACGTGGACGTCATTTATTCTCCACACTTGTTGATCGATCTCAAATAACGACGGAGATCCCCGCCACAAATATAGACGGCGCGCAAGAGCACACTGAATAGCACACTAGCCGAAGACCAAAGAAACAACGATCACAGATCTTCCTGTTCTTGTTAGTGAGAATATCCACCTTTGTAGAAGGTGTAAGAATGTACTAAGTCTTCAGGAGGTATAGTCAGCTCAAGATCAGCCTCACCGAAGTCTGCCTCCTAGAAGATGGCTCCATTATCACAGACCCTGATTACAGGCTTTACAGGACGTCAAAGTTGGTACCTATAGCAGTTGTCACATATATTGGAGTCTATTATATACAGAAATGAACATATTGGCCTCATTCATAGACTCAGAAGTGGAAAAATGCATAATAAACCATCAAAATTTGGGTGTGCCCGTACCAATTTCTTTCGATGTCGAATCTTTCCAGTTGGCTTTTATCAGAGAAAATCTTGCCCGTTTAGCTTAGTGGTAGAGCGTTGCACTTGTAATGCAAAGGTCGCTAGTTCAATCCTGGCAGGGGGCATTGTTTTTTTGCTGATGGAATTCACGATTTGAGCGGTGCAGGTTCGATCCCCGTGCTTCCCCTTGATTTTCCATGAGCTGCCTAGCTCAATTGTCTTCCTCAGCTACGACCCTGTGCATCATAACCCTTCGTCAATGCTTCATTTCCCCTGTAGAATTGTATAAAGGTTGCCAGTCTACACAGGTAAGTTGACCAGTTATCAGGATAACGTCGAAGTCGTGCTGTTTGACGTGTCGAGCGAGCATTACTCATCAACGAGTTCCCTGGAGTCGACCATTGCTTTATTTCACGCCATAATACACAATTCCTGCAGTTAGGATGGCCACTTTATCAGTATAGCCAGCCAAGTGCCGTGCCCCACTGGTTTCTTCCCGATTAGTCACCATTGCGCCTGCGGTTGACGTTAGTGGACCTCCGCTTTAGTTCGCGCCTCCACCTACCGTACGTTGACAATAGTTGATGGAAGATCACTGAGCAACGGCAAGACAAGCATTCTCCGCTTTACAGCGCACAGGTCCATATAAACCCTAGCCGCCCCGCACATTCTTGTCTTGTTCCACCACTACGCTCATTTCCTGGATCATCCTACCGTCCACCCAAAACATCAAGCTTGCCGCCCTGTCTTGACACAAAGTTATCAAACTACCTCATCATCGTATTCCTTATCGCAATGACCAAGCAGAAAAATGTTGTCTTGGAGCTCAGCACTGACCCAGAGCTCATCAGATACACTCATCTTCAGAACTCCGAAAGTTGGAAGGCCAAGTTGACTTCAGAGGAGTACGCAGACAGAGAATGGCATATCGGTTGTGAGTCTAAGATCGGTAAGAGAGACGAGGAGAACAACTTGGGTCTCTTCCACTTCACCCTCAGGGACCTCTCGTTACCTTCTGACACCAAGTTCAGCAACATTGTTGCCTCCTGTGAGACCATGAACAGAAAGGGTTGGAGAATCTCGCCAAATGGAGAACTGAAGGAGATCGTTGCGCCTTGTGTTGGTGGTGTCTACACGCCGCCTCAGTTCAGAGGCAAGGGGTACGCTGGTTCCATGATCACGTTGTTGAACACGTACTGGGATGAGAGACTTGACAATGATGGATTTATGTTCCTTTACAGTGAAGTTGATGCCTACTACGAGAAATTTGGCTACAAGAACCTGGAGGTACCTCTTCATGACATCCATGTTCCAGAGGACTACAAGCCAAGTGTCGATGATGGTTCTTACCACTTCTTGAAGTATGAGGAGTACCAGAAGGTTGTTGACTTCCAGTACAAGACTCTGAAGGAATCCTTGATTTCCAAGGCAAAGAAAACCGACAAGGTTCTTTACTCCCTCATTCCAAGCATTGATATCTACTCTTGGTTCCACGACAGAGACTTGTTCATCTCGAACAAGCTTCACCCAGATCTCAAGATTGAGCACTTCGGAGTGGTGGCAACTGATGAATCACTTGACCATGTTATTTGGCTCCATGACTGGAACGAGCGTCACTTGACTATTGTTCGTCTTGCCGCCTCGTCACACGAAAGCTTCAAGAAGTTGCTTGATTGTGCTATCAAGGAGGCCCAGCTTTATGGAATGCACGAGATCTCTATATGGGATTCCAGTTTGGGTGCTGAGGGTTCTCATGACGAGGCTCTGAAGTACATTGAGTCTTTTGTGGGGACTCAGCTGTTCCAGAAAAATGGATCCATCTCCTCAATCAGGGCCCTGGATGGTACAAGCTCTGAGTCCTTCTCTTGGGAGTTTAACGAGAAGTGGTGTTGGTTCTAACTCTTGCATGGCATTGTCTAGCTGCTATATAATCAATATTCATAGTTGTCCATTAACAATCATCTGTGATGTAGGCTTTGGTCTTGAATCAACTATCAGAGATTAGAGATCAAGAGATCAGATAAATTGGTACGGCCACGACTCATCTCGCCTGAAAATCAAAAAAAAATGACGACATCTGCAGGATTCGAACCTGCGCGGGTAAACCCAAAAGATTTCTAATCTTTCGCCTTAACCACTCGGCCAAGATGCCATTATTGAAGTCGTTAAATCAACCTGTTAAAGTCACAATCAGGGCTAATTTCTGGTTCGGGCAGCAGTTTTGGTTCAGGCACACTGTGTGAAAAGCAGAAGAAGGTGGAGCGTGGAGCCTCACCTCATGAACAAAAAGTTGCCTAGTTGGGACGGGACCTGTTTGGAACCACGCAGCAATGGCCTTGGACAGCGTGTATCATTCAGGTGTTTTCAAGTGATATTCTGCGATCTGTGCATCGTGTGAGACAGCTGAAACCACTTATTGCCTCTTTGAGTGGCTGGACTGACGGATCGGGCAATTCTGGAGTGCAACAAGCCTTCTGTGCCTGCTCCTCGTTATACCCCCCTGCATTGTTTCTCTGGCGAAGAAGACACCCGTGTTTTCTGTGTGTGTGAGTGCTGGTATAAAGACCTTTCGGCCCGCTCAATTCTCTGTTCAAGCTTCTCACAATGATGGTCCTCCAAAGATTGCCATCGCTGAGCATTGTCAAGATTATGTTGTTTGCTCAGTTGTTTGTGACATTTGCCACATGCTCCCAGATTGTGCTGGCAGCATCTAATCAGACCAGTGAGTCTGATGGAACACGCATTGCTGTCATTGGCGCCGGTGCTGGTGGTTCTGCTTTCTCATATTACCTCCAGAGGTACACAAGCCACCGCTACAACATCACTGTTTTCGAGTCCAATGGATACATTGGTGGAAGATCAACAACGATTGGCAACTACGCACGCTCGCTTGACAATGTCACTGATGAGGATATTCTTACAAGTAACATTGAGCTTGGTGGAAGTGTGTTCATTCAGCAGAACCTGATCATGGTGAACGCCGTTGAGACTTTCAATTTGACTGCCGGTGCTACATCGAGCATTGCTTCTAGTGGCAAGTTTGACGGGAGTATCGGTGTCTGGGATGGTAACAAGTTTGTGGTGTGGGTTCAGGGTACATCAATCTACAACTACCTTGACACCATCAAGATCATCATCAAGTACAACTTCTCCCTCTTCAAGCTTCTTCTTGACTTGAACACTGTTGTGAACAGCTTCCTTGGGTATTTCTATCAGGCGGCATTCCCCTTCAACATGGATACTATTATTCAGGTCGCTGGTTTCGAGTCATTGACTGGTAAGACCGCAAGATCCTACATGAGGCAAAGAAACTGGTATGCTACCAACTTTTTGAACGATCTCATTGAGCCAGTCACAAGAGTCAACTACGCAGCTGATCTTGATGACACCAATGCATTCAGTGCCTTCATCAGTGCTGCTGCTACTGTCAGCTCCTCTGTCTCCGTTGACGGTGGTAACTACTTGATCTTCGAAAACTTCTTGGACTATGCTGAAGCCGAAGTTTTGCTCAACACTAAGGTGACCAAGATCTCTGCCAACGAGGATGGTACTTGGGATGTCTCCTATGATGGTGGTGCAATTGCCACATTTGACCAGGTTGTCATTGCTGCCCCAATGCAGTTCACCGGTATCGAGTTTGAAGGTGTTGATGTGAGCTTGAAGGATGTTGAGTACAGAACCCTGTTTGCTTCCTATGTTACCACACCAAGCTCCAACCTTCTCAATCACAAGCAATTTGGTGGAGCTGGCCCAAACATGCTCCTTACCGCTGGTAATGACAGTCTTCCATACTTCAGTGCCAACCTAGTTGACTACGATTCTGACGCGGACCTTGCTGTGTACAAGGTGTTCTCGCATGAGGCTATTGATGAGGACTTCCTTTCAGCCAACCTCTTTTCGAACTTGACCGGAGTCAACATTGAGTTCTCAAAGGAGTGGCATCCATACCCTGTGCTCGAGCCAACTACGGAGTTTGACGGGTTTGACGTTGCAGATGGATTGTGGTACTTGAACACAATTGAGCGCTTCATCAGCACGATGGAGACTGCTGCTTTGGCAGGTGCTGCTGTTGCTGGTCACATTGCAGAAGGCTACAACACCGAGACTATCTCTGTGCCTTGATTGTGCTCGGGTGCGGGGTTTAAGACTCAATAATACGTTGAATGTAAACTAGGGTAGAGGTCCGGTAGTGTCATTGGTCAGCATGGAAGATCAGGTAAAGATTTCTAGGCAGTACAGCAACCTAGAGATCACGGCCTTATAGGGGTCCGAAGGGGCCACAGGGGTGCGAAAGATCAGCAGAGATGGAGATCATGAGTCATGAGAGATATTTTTTAGCGTTGAAAGCAAACAGGTCCGAGTCATCAGCGATACCCCTTCAACTCCAAGCACCATTAGCTTATCGATTTGACCTTGGATAGGAGAATGCAAGTAATTTAAGTCAAGCGCACATCGAATCTGTACGTGTCAACTCCGATCTGCGATTACCGCATGTGGATATCTCCTTATCGGCGATGGTCATTGGGTGCCCAGACAATCGGATTTGGCTCAGGTGAGTGACCACTTTGATACGCTTTGGGCGAATTCGGAAGCTACAGCAGTACTTTGTACTCTGACAGCTGGTGGAGCCTCAGAAACGTCGTTCGGAGATAGCAGTCGAGATGCTGATAGCCGGTGCGATCTGGCCAATGAGCGGTGGGCAGCGTGCGCGAACCATGTCTGTCGCTGATAAGAGATCCGCATTAGGACCAGCATCAACAGCATCAACGACGAAGGCTGAGGAAGAACAAGCCAGAACAAGGACGGGAACAAGGTGTTGCTGATGGTGCTGACTGCTGCTTGTTCGAGATCGGTGCCTGAGCGTCCAGGCTTTTTACTGCCGCAATTCAGGTCCTCTTAGGCCCGGGAGTGCGCGTTCTTTTCATGAACTTCTCGATGTTGCAGACCTGCACGAGCGCGAGATAAGCGCCATAAAGTGTTCAAACAACGGCTCCATTTCCAGCCAATTGCACGGAATGTCTGACCATTGTGCCAATGCTTGCAGGTTTAGCACTTGGGGCCACCCTGGAAATTCCCGAGCTGCGGACATGACTCCACCGGGGCCCACCCTCGGCCCGGTTGTTTACCTATATAAAGGGACAGCCCCCCACCCACCCACATCTAGTGCCCTCCCACAACACCCTTAACTCATCTACACTCAACAACAATGTCTGACGCTGCTGTTGAAACAGGACTCACCGGTGTCGGTACCGGAGGAGACTCCCTCACTGTCGACCTCAACCAGCAGTTCGAGCTCGCAAACATGGCCTGGGTCGGTGTTGCCTCCATCCTTGTCTGGATCATGGTCCCAGGTATTGGTCTCCTCTACTCTGGTCTCTCCAGAAAGAAGCACGCCCTCTCCCTCCTCTGGGCCTCCATGATGGCCGTCTCCCTCATCACATTCCAGTGGTTCTTCTGGGGTTACTCCCTCGTCTTCTCCCACAACGTCTACTCTGAGTTCATTGGTTCCCTCCAGTTCATTGGTCTCAGAAACGTCTTGGGTGCCCCATCTGTCGTCGCAGCCCTCCCAGACACTGTCTTCTGTTTCTTCCAGGGTATGTTCGCCTGTGTTACCGGCTGTCTCATGGTTGGTGGTGCTTGTGAAAGAGCCAGACTCGGGCCAATGATGGTCTTCCTCTTCATCTGGATTACCCTTGTCTACTGCCCAATCGCCTGCTGGACATGGAACCCAGAAGGATGGCTCTGTAAGCTCGGTGGTCTCGACTACGCTGGTGGTGGTCCAGTCCACATCACTTCTGGTCACGGTGCTCTCATCTACGCCCTCATCTTGGGTAAGAGAAACGACCCAGTTGCCGGTAAGGGTCTGCCAAAGTACAAGCCACACTCTGTCACCTCTGTCGTTCTTGGAACCGTCTTCCTCTGGTTCGGATGGTTCGGTTTCAACGGTGGTTCTGCCGGTACCACCACCATCAGAGCTTGGTTCTCCAACGTCAACACCAACGTCGCTGCCGCCTCTGCTGCCTTGACCTGGATGTTTGTCGACTACTTCAGATCCGGTGGTAAGTGGACCACTGTCGGTCTCTGCTCTGGTGCCATTGCTGGTCTTGTTGGTATCACACCAGCTGCTGGTTTTGTTCCAATCTGGGCCGCTTTCATCATTGGTGTCGTCACTGCCATTGGCTGTAACTTTGCCGTTGACTTGAAGAACCTTCTCAAGATTGACGATGGTTTGGATGTCTACGCCCTCCACGGTGTCGGTGGTTCCATTGGTTCCGTTATGACTGGTATCTTTGCCGCTGACTACGTCACTGCCCTTGACGGTACTGTGATCGCCGGTGGTTGGATCAACAAGCACTGGGTCCAGGTTGGTTACCAGCTCGCTGGAATGTGTGCCATCATTGGTTGGACTTGTACCATCACTGCTCTCATCTTGCTCATCCAGGACAGAATTCCACTCCTCAGACTCAGACTTAGACCAGAAGAGGAGGAGCTCGGAACCGATGAGGTTCAGATCGGTGAGTTCACCTACGAAGAGGACATGATGTACATTCCAGAGCCAGTCAGATCGAACGCTTCGAAGCTCCCACCAGCTCAGCCAGCTCTCATTGATGACCAAATCAACAACACTGATGGCACATCTGTGGAGAAGGAGAAAAAGGCTGATGCCATTGCTTGAATAGCTGGTATGGTGTATGGTCTGCTCTTTGCGCTTTCTGTTCTGTTTACGTGAATCATGATCCCAAACGTCCTATCTCTGGACCGTTCTAATAAGTTTAATAATATCCCAATTGATTCTGACCTGATTGTAGTATTTGGTGTCTGATCGATTAGACGGCGGAGGACGGAGGACGGAGCTCGGAGCTGTAAGCGTAATCTGGATCGGAAGTCTACAAGACCCTCACAAACAAGAGACCAGGGATCAAATCGTGCCTAATCTGCTTGGGTCACTTGTATATGTACAGCTGGAACTACAGAATGTACTAAAAATCAAATAATTACACCGCTCGGCCTATAACCAGATAGACCAACCGATGCGGTACCGTGTTCAGGACAAGTTAGCCTCAACTGCCTTTTTGTTAGCCGTCATCTCATACTCATTAACACTCTGAGCTGAAGACCCCTCCTGACCAGAGAAGAACTGGACATCATGACCATCAGAGGCATACCCAGCAAAAATCAATGGGTCAGCACACTCAGCCATGTCGTACAGGTCCAAACCCATCTCCTCGGCCTCATCAGAAACTCTCATCTTCAGACCTGGAACAGCATTGACCATGTAGCAGAGGGCAATAGTACAAATAGCAGTCCATCCAACAATTCCACAGATGGCTGCAAGCTGGTATCCCATCTGCTTCCAGTGGTGGAAGATCCAACCACCGGCAATATCAGTGACACCGTCCATACCGGCAATTCTTGGAGATGCAAAGACACCAACGAGGATACCACCAATGATACCACCGACACCGTGCACATTGAAAGAGTGCGTAGTGTCATCAATACCCATCCACTTGGCACAGTCATATGTGAGACGGCAACAGAGGGCTGTGAAGATCGAACCAACGGCAATGGCCCATGGCTCGAGGTATCCACAAGCTGGGGTGACAAAGACAAGACCAACAATCAAACCTTCAGCAGCGGCCTGGAGGGACCACTTCTTGGTAATAGCATAGTCCATGATAGTGAATGTGAACATGGCAAATGAAGCGGCAATCTGGGTGTTGGCGAGGATGTAAGCGGTTCTTGGGGTGCTGATGGTGGTCATGGTGGCAGAGTTGAAGAACAACCATGGGCAGTAAATGAGCAAGGAGCCAATGAATGTAAGGACTGGGTTGTATGGCTTGAACTTCATAGTTCCATCTTTCCAGCCCTTTCTTGGACCAAGGAACCAAGAGTAGCAAAGGGAAGCCACACCAGAAGCGATATGGACTGGACCACCACCGGCAAAGTCCAAGTCACCAAGGTTGTACAGCCATCCATTTGGATCCCAGACCCAGTATGCGAATGGACAGTAGCAGAGAGTACACCACAGGAAGCCAAGAATCAGAGATGGGAGGAGTCTGCCTCTCTCTGCAACAGCACCGAGGAAAATCTGGACAGTGCACACGGCAAAGAAGTTGGAGAAGGCGAAGTACAAGATGGCAGGGATGGATCCACCTTCGTACAACGGGCCAGCTGTGATGTTGGTCATACCACCGTACTTGAAGTTACCAAAGATGACAGATGTCGACGTCTCTGAGCATGCCAGCGAGAATCCAAAGAGGAACCATTGCATGGTGACGATCGCTGTGACCAAGTAGGACTGGATACACAGTGTAAGCAAGTTCTTACCACGGAGACTTCCTCCGTAGAACAGGGAAATGCCCGGAGTGATGAGCAAGATTCCAATGGTGGCACAGGCCACGTATGCCATGTCGGCTGGGGCAAGTGTACTGTGGTAATTGTGGTTAGTCGATGCTTGATCCCGGGTTAGACGGTGGACAGTTCTGTGCTTACCTGACCTGCTCCTCGTACGCTGTTGACATTGTAGTTGAGTCTGTGTAGACCTTAGGAAAGCACACCCGAGTCCATGGTGCAATCGGAGAGGAGAGGGTCTTTATATACAAATTCTTGTTCCGGGGTTAGCGACGATAGTGATCGGCAAAGCCGTCAACAGATCGGATTCACAGGGCCCTGATGCCCTGATTGTGATAAGGCCGGCGCTCCTTCCGGCATGCCCGCGCCGGTTGGAGCACCCAGTATTTCTGATCGGGAACTTATCGCCAAAACCGTACACAAAATCCTGGAAGGCGTGCCGGAGACGTTGAAACTAAAGGACCCTTGCTATTGTTTTAAGGTGTTCATTGTAAGGTTTCTGGTGTGTGGTGATCGTCTCTATCGCTTGATCTTGGCTCACAGACACCATTGGGCTCGGTTCCGCTCTGCCTATGAAGTCCTCCATCGCTGCGATCAATCTGACAACGCTCTTTCGACGAAATGTTCTCTGATAAGCACGTGTTAGGCTTAGAAGAACAGAGTGGTGCAATATTAACTGATTGCAGATTGAGCACCGTTTGCCTAATGAGGTGCAGTGCTCCAAGGCCAAGCTGTGTGGGGAAGCCAAGAGCCAAGAACTCCGGCTACCGGCTATCACCACATCAAGACGGTGGCACATACCTAGAATATGGCTCTCTAATGGCATAAATGTCTAGATAAACACTTTTAATGACTTCTGGAACAGCCTATCAATGATTTCGAGTACCTGGCTCCTTATTGGGGCTATTTGGGACTCTTTTTGGCGAAAGCATTGTTCTCCCGCGAGATCAGGTCAAGTCCGCTTAAACAATGCCAGATCACCAAGGGGCGGTCCATTGTCTAGATCAGAACAATCCTTGTGCGACGAAATATTATTGATCTTAGCAATCTACGAGATCAGCTAGCTATAGTGTTCCAAAAACCAAATATTAATTACTAGAGAAGAGCCTGCAGAGAGCTATAGCCAGATAGATCTTATCAGATGAAATCATAGTCCGGGGTATGTTCAAGCCTCGTTCTTTTTGTTTGATCCTCCACCCTCAACCTCAGAAACAGAAACAGAGCCCTCTTGTCCGGAGAAGAACTGGGTCTGCTCAGAGTCTTCAGTGTACAAGCCAGAGGCAAGCAATGGGTCAGCGCACTCGGCCAAGTCGTACAAGTCCAAACCCATCTCCTCGGCCTCATCAGAAACTCTCATCTTCAAACCTGGAATGGCATTGATGATGTAACAAAGAGAAATCGTTCCCACAACAGTCCATCCAACAATAGCACAGATAGCTGCAAGCTGGTACCCCATCTGCTTCCAGTTGTGTTTGATCCAACCACCGGCAATCTCTGTGATACCATCCATACCTGCGATCCTTGGGGAGGCAAAAACACCGACAAAGATACCACCAATGATTCCACCGACACCATGAACGTTGAAAGAGTGAGTAGTATCATCAATACCCATCCATTTGGCACAGTCATATGTAAGACGGCAACAGATGGCCGTGAAGATCGAACCAACGGCAATGGCCCATGGCTCGAGGTATCCACAGGCGGGAGTGACAAAGACAAGACCAACAATCAAGCCCTCAGCAGCAGACTGAAGAGACCACTTCTTAGTGATAAAGTAATCCATGACGGTGAATGTGAACATGGCAAAGGAAGCAGCAATGTGTGTGTTGGCAAGAATGTATGCAGTCTTTGGAGTGCTGATACTAGTCATGGTGGCGGAGTTGAAGAACAACCATGGAGCATAGATGAGCAAAGAGCCCAAGAAAGTGAGGACCGGACTGTATGGCTTAAACTTGAGAGTTCCCTCTTTCCAGCCCTTTCTTGGACCAAGAAACCAAGAGTAGCAAAGGGAAGCAACACCAGAAGCGATATGGACGGGACCACCACCGGCAAAGTCCAAGTCTCCAAGAGTGTAAAGCCATCCGTTTGCGTTCCAGACCCAGTATCCAAATGGACAGTAGCACAGAGTGGCCCACAAGAAGGCAAGAACCAAAGATGGAAGGAGTCTTCCTCTCTCAGCAATTGCACCCAAGAAGATTTGTACGGTACACACGACGAAGAAGTTGGAGAAGATGTAGTAGAGGATGGCTGGGATACTGCTTCCCTCGTACAATGGACCAGCATCGAAGTTCTTCATACCAGCGTACTTGAAGTTACCGTAGATCACAGAGTCAGACCCCGAAGAAGCCAACGAGAAGCCAAATAGGAACCACTGAATGCTGACAATAGCAGTGACAAGGTACGATTGAAGACAGAGTGTGATCAAGTTCTTACCGCGCATGCTTCCTCCATAGAAGAGGGCAATGCCCGGTGTGATGACGACGATTCCGACTGTGGCACAGGCCACGTAGGCCATGTCCGCAGAATTGAGGGCACTAATGGGTGTTAGATCTGGATCAGTGGTGAAATATGGCTGGTATTGGACTTACCTGACTTGTTCCTCATATGTAGTAGACATTTCGAGGATGTTGCAGCTAGACAACCAATCTACGGGCTCAGCCACCGACAAGGGCAAGGGAGGATGTCTCTTTATACATGATTACACCAGAATGGTGATGGATGCTTCCAAGACTTTTGAATAATGAAAGTTCCAGGCGCAGTAAGATAAGATTGATTGATGGTGGTGGCCCGTGGGCCGTGCAGCACACAAGGACCCCTTAATGCTGGGCTAGGAACTTATCGGGTACACAAAAGCTCTAGGCACGCCGCACTGGGCACTAAGATCAGAAGGGACCAAGACAACTGAAATACAGCCGAGGTTGCTTGCTAGATTTATGGTCAAGTTTTATTGTTCTTGCTTCCTGTATATTGATCTTTAGAACACACTGCCTGTTTAGAAGGAGGAGAAGGCCATCGTTGGACCCTGACAGGACCCTGGACAGATCTCAGACGCGAGGCTTTAGTTTAGTATGAGGGGGGTAAGGGCAAAATAGCGGTAAGCAGAGTAGAGCGGGAAGTATCCAATCATCTTCACAGAGCTTACCGGCCGTATGTTCAGTGAAATAGAAGAAACAGCAGCAGTTGTGTCGTTGGTATTTGATGAGCTTCGTGATTGTCTCGCTAGGCAGGTGAGCCAATTGAGCGTGTATGTTTTGAAAGTCAAATTGAACAGGATTGATGGACGTAGCTGCAATCAAAGAAGAAGAGTGAAGAGTCT
>JAKUBA010000092.1:0-30890 GCA_030563065.1 Petasospora veronae | reverse complement strand
TTTTCAGATTGTCTCCCAATGAGTTGTTTTGAATGGTGGCAGCCTCAAACTCTTCAAGTAAAGGCAAATATAAGTTCGGATGGCGTTCCCAATTGATCTTCTTTCGGGGTTTCCTCTCAATTATCTCTTCTGCCACACCGCTGGTTGTATCCTAGCTCACGACTGTGCAGCAGTGGTGGATCAGACGCACTCTTCTTTGACATCGGACTCCCTGTAAGACTTGTAGTCATACCACCAACAGGAATGTTCTGCGGTAAATCTTGATCAAATGAGGCACTTCAAGAGATCACTCGAAGCAGAGTCTTGTCGCGTGGAGACAGTGATCTTGATGATGAGTGTGAGGTGGTCGCTCCTTTCAATCTTCATAATTTTGGCTTGCTCTTTGATGTAGATGGGAATTCCCGGTCAACAATGGACAATCTCGAAATGCGTCGTCTCTTTGTCAGCATACCAATCGGGACGGGGCTGCTTTGTATGTTTGGAGGCTCTGGTGATCCTGCTTTGAGTGGTGAAGTCTGTGGAAACAAGGTGGTAGCGCCGATTGTTGAAGATGATCTGGACGACAGCTTGGGAACAACATCTCCTTCCCAAGCCTTCAGGGAAGGACTTGTGACTCTCTTGGACCTGCGAGGGGATGTACCATATCTGGCAAGGGCCGTCTTTCTCTTGCTCGTAACGTTCGTGTCCTCTTGGGAAGTGGATACATGTCCCCAGACTTCGGATAGCTTCTTAGATCCTTTGCCCCTTGAGTTGACGTTGCAACTTCTGCCTAATGCCTGGTAGTCTTCTTGGAGTTTCTCATTGATGTACTCATGTGTTGTATATGGCGATAAATGATCGGTGAACGCGCTGTGAGGAGAGCAAGGTCTCATGAGTACTCCAATCTTTGGGTGGCACTAGTCGCGGCGAGGTCTTCGCGGTCGCGTTGGCGTGGAGGGGCCGCGTTTGGGCCGGCCGCCATACAAAACGGTAGCGCTGGCGCGAAACGCACGCCCAGTGAAGGGTACGAAAACGAGGCCTGATGCACGGTTGCCGGGACTAGATCTTGAGGTGATGATTCATGAAGCCATTGCCCACACATCAGGCGCGCTTTGGCCTTGGGATTGATTGCCAATGTTTTCATAGGAACAACCAACCTCAAATGTTAAGTTGAGCGAAAACCTTAACTGTCCATCGCGGTGAATGGGTCCATAACTTTGAAGCGGGTTTGTTAGCAGTTTCGCCCACCAAGCAGGGCTATGCAACTCAGAGACATCGCCTCATCATGATGGATATGTGATGCCAATAGCTGCTCAGTGATTAGAGATGTTTTTTCTATTGTCAGGGGTCGGGTATAAGGTACACAGGCTACTTGTGACACGAGGGGCAGGTCCCAGGCACCAAATTGCTAGTAGTCCAAGAGATACGTCAATTATATCTCTCCGATGGGCACACTGACTAACTCGACTATATTGAACCCCTCTCCCCAATCTAGCTAGGCCTAAGAACGTTTCCTAGTAGTCCCGCAGTGCAACACTTTGGAATGTCCTGAGATAACGTTCATGACCTCATATTTTTGCTTCATAAGATCTCAACATGACGTTTTCATGTTACACGTCGAGAATGGGATCAATACGGCTCGATATTGATACAGACTGGGCCGATTTGGACAGATCGAAGCTCGATACCTTTTCAGCAGCAATTCAGGGCCATGCTTTTCGGTGGACAATAACCATGCTTCAACATCGACAATGTGTGCTGGTTGACTTGACAAATATAGCTGAGCACTTATAACAATCGTAATTCCGTGGAAGTGTGGCTAGTGCTTACTGCTGAACAATGATAACAAGCGTCGCTGGTCCATCTAACACCTAATCATGAAGGTCCAAGATACGTCCTAGGGTGATTGAAACAGCACAGGTAACAGGCAAGCAGTCTTTTTCAAAACGGTCTCAACGAGGAAATGGCGTTGATCACCGTACACTTTTCCGGGAAGGATATGGATCCCTCTTGGAGTGGTGGTTCTGGGCCTTCTGATTTTATGGATCCGTACTGGTCTTGGTGGGTTGCCTAGATGACGAATACTTCAGGGCGCAAGGCATAAGAAATGATTTTACAGGTGGCTGATCTCATCTCAATCGTTATATACTGGAATGACACTATTGGGAGCTGGGACCATCTATTCTGGAATTGGAGCTCATTTGAGCTATTCAACCTACTGTTCTCACTTGTGAGACCCGCTCAAGCGCGACGGGCAGAACACACGCAAGAATACTTCCCTTTCAGGAAATCCCTGTCCAAGTACTCTGAGGTATCATGTATGGTATCTACGACCTCAATCCGGCCGAGATCTCAAGTTTTTTCTAGAAGGGTGCTTGGCTACTCACATCTGCCCAATTCAAAGCTAGTAAGACATTTAAACAACTCCATCCATCAGAGAAAACAGCTTATAAGCTAGTTTAAATCCGAATGCCCCATCACGAACAGGTCAACCCTGTTGGGGTTCGATCAAACCCGCGTTGGATCCAGGCCAAACAGCAATATTTGGCAAAAGGTGTGCTTCTGCTCGGCCTTTCAAGTTTGCAAGACGCGTTCGATACGCAGTAATTGGCACCTCTCCTACCAGGATATACCGACCGGAACAACACAACTTCCGCGCTGATCAGTCCAAAATGAGGTGCAAAGAACCTTCTTTGATCGCCGCTGTCTTTATGGCAAATTTACAACCGTATGAGTCGCATAATGTAGAGGGCCTCAGCTCCAACTCAAGAGCACGAGGATGGTATGCCATAAAGGGCGACATCGTGATTCCCAGCTATTGTGTTTGCACCTTGTAAAGGCCTTAGCGGGGATGTTCCGGGGTGTTTCTCCGAGTTAGATTCCACTGTCTTGCAGTGCTTCAATAATCGTCCAATTCGGAAGGGGCTTGGGAACTCAGCCAGAAACCTAGACCACCGCCCAACATTGCTTCTCTGAACATGGGAACTAGCCTATTCTGGCGGTTGGGCCGCAAATTGCAGTTTGTGAAGCGCTTTCTATCAAGTGCCCAGGGTTCTCTTGGACGGACAATTATGCAGTCTCATGCAACCAGGTCTGCACTATATGCATGCATACGCATATATCTTATCCAGATCTTCACACCCTCTGGTGTATTTGCTGTACACAACGTCTCTTCAGGCTGCCAATAAAGCCATCGAGCTACGGCATGCGCTGAGAAGGGAGAGCCTCGCTGCGTCATGCCTAGGATCATTGTAGTAGAACCATCTAAGTGCGTTGCAGCGCACTGCTTCGCCGTGGCCAGATTCGTTCCTAGGCCCAGCTAGTTCTCTAAGAAGCACGTCATCTCGGTTCAACTATATAAGAAAGGGCATCTGCTCCCCTGAAAGAACAAATCCGATACAGTCAGAGTATTCACATACACAGATTACACGATCACAATGGTTTCACTCACTAAGATCGTTGCCTTGGCTGCCCTCGCTACCTCTATCAACACCGCTGCTGTCCCATTCTTCGGTCCGGGTAATCCCGTCACCACTACCACACTCAAGGGTAAGGCCGTTACCACTACCGCATTCAAGGGCAAGACTACCACTACTCCCGCACTCAAGGGCAAGACTACCTCTACTCCCCAATTCAAGGGTAAGACTACTACCACCACCACTCTCAAGGGTAAGCCAACCCCTAACGGTATCACTAAGCCAGGTCACTTTACGAAGGCATCGAAGGGCTGGGGTAAGCCAACCATCACTAAAAAGCCTGGCCAGCCAACCTTCACAGGCAAGCCAGGCCATGGTGGGTGGCCACACTGGAACAAGACGAGCACGTTCAAGTATTCTACGTACTCTATCACAGATGCTCCAGGTACTACATTGACCTTTGGTTTGACTAACACCATCACCGAGGATGCTTCGACTGCTGCTGCCACTGCAACCGGTGGCTGGTTCTTCTACCCAGGTCGTGGCCACTAAGTGACCAGCTTCCTGGTGAAGCTCTGCTTTGATACCCTCTTTTACTTCCATTTTATCGACTGTCAGATTTTGATGTCACGACGTCGTTGGTCGATGTACGCATGTTGATTTTGGTCACCAGACTCTGTACTCAGAGTTAGTTGTGATTGCATTCTGCATCATTTTTCTTGTTCCGGTTATACTATACACGGCCTTCAGGCTCTTACCACGTCTTTGTAGAATTTGTCAGTCAATCGTCCTAGTGGGTAGTACTACGTGGTATCCATGTCACCAGAAAGACATCTACGAGAGTATAATGAAAGAGCTGCCTGTCTTACAACTTATCGGAAAAACAGTTGATTTGCGACATTCAGCAAGCAACTGACAGTGTAGTATGAGAATATGAGTCTTGAGGGTCGAAGAGTTGATGTATATGTTCTAGCTGGTTGATGCATGTGGTTTGGTTTTTGTACCAGGGGTAACTGCCCGTTGCCCTAAATTGTAGAGGTCTGTGCGAAGTGCGCGGTCCAGAATACAAAACATGATACATGATCCTCCTCCATTGATCTAGGCCCACAAACGGAGCGACTAGAACTGTCTCCTCTCATAATATACAGATATTCGGCAATCAGGGGGATCACTATTCCAGACAATGCCAAAGCGGTACAGAGTCTGCCCGATGCCCTGTTGATCAATCGTAGCGAAAGGAGCGGTGCTGAAAGTCGCATCAACATGCTTTCGCGTCAAGACTCAACCGTGTTTCGGCGACGCGATCCCTTCAGCTGAAGATCTGGGATCTTAGATGATCGGCCTCTTTGAACCAAGCCACTTCACAAGGTTCGTATGAACAGACTCCTGAGTCATGGTCCCTGAAGGTTGCTGTTATGATTGAGCTGAACAGCTATTTGTTATGGTTTCGGTGGTCAGGTACAGCCTTGTCGTTCCTGAAAGGTACGCTGCCTTGATATGACTGACACCCTTCACATCTGGCCCCCATTAAACTGTAGGGGGTCTATGCTCAGAATGGAATGATTCGGGAGAGGTTCCACGTGTGACGTATTTGATAATCGACTTGTATCTCTGACACAATGGTTCTGGATCCACCTCTGCATTCCTCCTTTCGATTCTTTCAGGCATTCGACAAGGCTCTGAGCTTGTCTCATCAAGGCATTCTTCTCATCTATCCTAGAAATGTATATAAAGACAGAATCAGCACAGGATAAGACCACCCTTAACTTAACAGAGCTGCTTGCACTCGATTCAGTAAACAGGAAATGTCACTCTTTACACTGGTTTGCTTTATTGGACTCCTCGCCCCAGTGTTGGCAGTTGATAGCGTCAAGCAGAACCTCCAAGACACGGGTTACTCAAGCACACTTTCTCGCAAGACAACTACACTCACGCCATATTCAATCAGCCCACTCCGTACCAGAGGCTCACTATTCAAAGCTGGGTGGAACTCAACTGAAGCCCGAACCTCTACCGGAGCTGGTTCATCTGCATGGGGCTATCGCAGAACCAGAACACTTGCCAGTACTCTCGGAAGACAGGCCAGCACCGTCGCTGGAGATTCACCAAATGCTGATACCACTACCACCATCAAAGTTCTTTCCACAATCTACCTAACTGATGAGTATTTGGAGACAACCGGGTATGAGATGACAACTATTACGCTGGTTTCCACAGCCTACCCCACAGTTGAGGAGAGTGCAACAACTGAATATGCTTCATCCACCAGAATCACTGCAAAACCATCATCAGATCCTATTTCATTGCCTGTTAGCGCACACCAAGGAGCCACCGAAGCTGCTTCATCCAAGCTCTCCTTGTCAGTGCCTGCATCCGGGACATCCACCGAGAAATCCATCAAGACAATCAACAGGGCTGCAAGTGATGTTATCCGTACTGGCCATGCAACATCTCAGGCACAAACACAAGAGCCAACATATTGGAATGCAACTATTTCATCCCCGGTGACGACACGCAGAGAGCCCCAAAGCATCACCTCAACTGCTGAAGGACCAAGACACAACAGAGACCCTTTCACCAAGCCTGGAAGATCTAGAATCACCAACCACAAAACCACTCCTACGAGAGCAACTTCGTCGGTTGTGAAGTCGAGAGCATCAAGAGCATCACAGATCAGACAGCACCACACATATACCCCAGTCTACTATCCTCAAACCAATCATTCTACTTACACACCATTCACTTCTAGTGAGATGGCCACCTATGCAACTGGGGAGACATTCATTGTCTCTGCGTATGCCACTACTTGATCTATTTTGAGTTTTAACTATACCGAATACACACATATGACGACACTTTACTCATAGTCGAAGTCCATGGCTCTGGTGTAGCACACAATACAACAGAGTGAACTAATGTCGGAAGAACTATCCGAGCCACCCAAGATCTTGCGAGAACCCAAGTTGCAGCGACGATATGGGAAGAGCACCACAAGGCCATCCTCCCGGCCTGCACGCCAGTGATAATATCCCTTGGTCTTTCAGCATTTGAGAGGGTACAGGTACAACAAGCAAACACACATATCATGCTTCAAGTCTTAGAGGATTCAATGTATTGTAGACGGTGTGTTAGCCATATAACCATACCATATAAAAGTTTTCGTGTCGGCTGTACCAAACATACAACTCAGCACTCGATACCTCTAACCATATCCAAAACCATAGTTCTGGTCATGAACTCGTGTAGACCCTTTGTGTTATCTGTTGGAGCCGGCGATCCTGGAGGAAGCAGTGTGGTAACGTTCGTTAATCTGAAGACCAAGTTGTCCTCACCTTTGTCGTTCTTAACTGTGTAGTATTCCACCCTGTGAATCATTGTGTCAGCTCCCAAGTCTGAGCCGACAGCAAAGTTGAAGTATCCACCATTAGAACGAGTACCATACTCGATGAAGCTGAACATACCAAAAATGATAGATTTCTTGTCAAATGGCTTGTCGAACTTCTTGACATCATCGCCGCTCCAAATGTAAGTTAGCTTCTCATTGGCTGGCAGAATGGTGATTCCAAAAGGATTGGTCTTTGGCTGGGCAGAGATATCCACTTTCTTCAAATCCGGTTCGAAGTAAGTGAACCCAGCGATACGGTTGTTCTTCCCCTTACTCTTCAAGTAAGGAGAGATGACGAATCTGTGTGGCCAGAGAGTAGGCCCGAGGAAGAGGGCTTTCTGCATAGCACCAAGGAGTTCTTCATTAGTCTTATACTTCGCCAGGATCTTCTTGGTGGTATCGGTGTCGATCTGTTTCTCAAAGTAGTCAAAGATCACTGGGTTGGCATGTGGGTTACAGATCTTAGCTGCTTTGTTGGAGAGGATATCGTCTGAAGAGCCAAGAAGGGTGTACTTTGCACGTTGGAGATATGAAAGTGCCAACTTGTTGAAAGGAGAAACTTCGTGGTAAGTGTCAACGTAGATGTAATTCTGGGAAACGTATGCAGCAGCAGCTCCACCAACAAGACCAGTGGTGAGGGCGCGTTTGATGAGACCCATTGTGTGATATTATGGTGCGAGTACCTTTCAATTAGGTGTGTGAAAACTCTGGAATGAGTTGTTGACGGAAAGACACCTCCAAATAGTCCGAGACACCTCGACTCGGGTGTCCGGTGTGTCAGATTCCAGCGAGTAGAAAGCCGGGGTGGAGATGGAGATAGGGGTGGTGCCCTTTGAAAAATGGCAGACGGTAGCCGGTAGTGTACTGCCACAATCACGTGACCCTTTTTGATCATGACCATCGAGTTATGGTTACTTTGGGAGACTACCATTTCATGCAGATCAACAACTTCTACGGGCCTCATTTTACACATCTGGAGTCTGTCAATGTCATTACTGGATGATGACTCGCGGCTTCCCACATTTGTGCTGCGAAAGCATACAAAATCCGTGACTGCACTGGCGTTTGTGCGTGTGCCCATGACGCTCACGAGGCGGGCCATCACCAACCGCACAGCATCAGGGTTGAAAGACTTGACATTGAAGCCGTTTCTGGTATCTGGCGATGATACTGGGAGAGTAATGATCTGGGACCTGACAACGAGGCGACCTATCTTGGAGAAGCAGGGTCATGAAATGCAGATTTTGACCATCAAGCAGCTGGGTATCACTGAAGAAGGCGTCGATGAAGGTTACTTTGGGATGGTCATCACCCACGGCCGTGACAACTGCATTAAATTCTGGAGATTGTTCGACAGTACAGGAGGGGTTGTCTTTGAAGAAGTGTACAACATGCCTGAAAACGCGTTGAACTTCAGCAATGTTGACATATGTGGCGATGAGTTGTTGACTCCGAACACGATGAACTCGAACGCGTTCGACGTCTACGACATTGGCTTCCTCGGACAAGGTGTCGTTGATGACCAGAGACTTGTACGTGACCTCGAAGGAATCGATGTGTTCACAGAAGCTTCCAAGAGTGGAAAGTTCACGTTCAGTGAGTTCAATTTGCACCGCGACGAAGAAGGTGTGGGCCGAGTGGACAAGTTTGGAATCATCATGAAGGTACTGTGGGTCAACTCCAGCCTGATCTACATCGGTTATGAATCTGGACACGTTGCATCAGTGAAAGTGAACCCCAAGAAGAAAGAAGTTGAGATCCTCTCAATTGCAAAGCATCACTACCCGGATCCTGTTCTGTCCTTGTCACACGACATTACGAACAATGTTGTTGTTTCCGCTTCCGTGGCTTCACAGATTGTCATTCATGATATCTTCACACAGACATCAACACCTATCAAGCTTGCGAAGTTTGGGAAGATCTCATCAGTGTCTACATTCAAGGACAAGTACATTCTGTCATCATGGAATGGTCTCATCAAGTTCTTCACACTCGACAGCAGCAAGACAGCACTGGAGTATCATCAGTCATTCAAGAGGCCCAAGGGACTCATTTCGGGGGACCTGAACATCATTGGAAACATACAGGGCACTCAGCAAGCGAAAAAGACTTCTATTGTGAAACCAAATGCAATGGCAGTTGTTGGTGGAGTGAAAGTTACCGGTGACGATTTCAGAAGAACACTTCCAAGAAGGGACCTCGCAGTCATTGAGTCCACATTTCTAGCAGTGGCATATGATGATGGAACAATTTCCGTGTACGCGGATTTCTGAATTACCATGTTTCTCTAAGGATATATCAATGCAAAGTAGCGATCTATAGACACACCATACCCACCTCTGAGGTTAGGTAGACTCTTCACCTGAGTGTTCGCCATCATCGTCAGATCCTTCGTTGATGTCACCATTGTTGTTTCTTCTGCGTCTGCGTCTTCTTCTCTTCTTGCGACCTTCTCCATCAGCATCGGTCTGCTGTGCTGGTTCTGGTTTGGTCACAACAGCTGGGATGGAAGGACGTCTGACATGGCCCTTGTCGAGCATCCGCGAGGAACGTCTTGATGAGTTCGCCGATGTCTTGGATGAAGTGGTCTCGTCATGTGCATCGTTGTCAAAGATTCGGCTAGATCTTCTGGAATTGGACGGCTTGTGCTGGGTTTGGTAGGTTGGGTATGACTGGTGCTGGAGCTGGGATACAGGTGGAATTGTTGGTGACATGGACGACTTCCTCACACTTCTGGTTCTCTGCGGCTTGACTGGAGATTCGACCTTGGTAGATCTATCTGTGTTTGGAATGGCACTGTTGAGATCCTTGCACAGAGAGGTGATTCTGGTCTGCATCTCACTGCCTGGAACAAGATCGGTGTGGTCTTGTTTTCTCTCTGATCTCTTCTTGATACTGAGTGCAATGTTCTCTTTGATCAAGTGTGAACTTGAGAGGCGTGACTGGTCACTCTCTCCAGCTTCTGGTTGATCTGAGTTCAGAGTGATTTCAGCATTCTCCTCGGTCCCTTCAGCAACCAGCTCTTCTTTATTCTCCTTCACTGGTCTCTCCTCCTCAAATGGATTCAGGCCACTCTCAGCGGAAGCAAGGTACTTCTCGAGCAGTTCGGAGTGGTCGATCTTCAACTCATTTGCAACATCAAGGAAGAGCTGTTTAGAAGCTGCCAATACCACCTCCGTTGACTTGCTATTGTAGATGGACTTGGTGCGGATGGTCTCGAGGGTCTTGGACACAGCCTGGTCCTTCTTCTCATATGTGGCCTTGAGCTTCTCAGCGTTGATGGTGACAGACTTGATAGATCTGAAGATGGTGGCGTCACTCTTGTTGATCAAGCCGATGTTTCTGGTGATCTCAGCATCCTTGGTGATTGTGAACTCTTTGAGTCTTTCTCTTAAGTCGGACATCTGACGGTTGTAGTATTCCCTGTAGTCCTTCTGAGAAGTCAAAACAGCATCGTACGATGCCTTCATTCTGTCATGCTCTGCCTGTGCAACCAACTCCTTCTGCTGAAGCTTCTCGCACTTGGACTCTAGCGACTTGACTCTGAAGTTCAAGTCGTCAGAAGAGCTCATATAGTCACCCAGCTGTGACTCCAAGTCGGTGATCCGTCTCTCCTTACGGACCAAAAGGGAGTTGACTGTGTCGTTCTCGTGCTTGACGTTCGAGATCTGTTCGACGAGCTGGTCTCTTCTCTTCTTAATGATCTCGTTGGCCTTCTTGAGCTCTTCGTTTCTGTTCTTGACGTTAAACAACTCCGAGCGTAGGTCATCGATCTCGCTTTGGAGAGACTCAATCACTCTGGAAGACCCCTTTTTGAGTGTTGGAGTTGGCAGTGATCCGGTAGAGTCGGCCGGTCCCTGTCGAAATGGCGAGTCCATGTTGATCTTGCCAAGTGGCTTTCTGGTGGGAGTGGTGAGAACTTCGGCGAACTTGAAGTCTGGTGGAGTGTCAAATTGTAGGTCTTGATTCTCCTTGTCGTTCATAATAAGAGAATCAAAAGATGGGGTGGGTGTTTTGCAGCTCGTCTATCTCTGACAAGAATTTTTCCTGGTCTCGTGCGGTATGGCGATGGCGATGGCGATGACGATGGAGGAGCCCTGGATGTGCACTGTGGACGACTGAAGGACAACAAAGAGCAACAAAAAGCACCTGGCAGGAAACTGCTATGAGATAGTGACAGGATCAGCCAAAGATCAAGCGGTGCGGTCGTTCTTTCCGTGTGTTGCGCTGCGGATGGGCGAGAATGTCGGTGTCGGTGTTCTGTTTTCGTTTGTTTACCATTCTCGACACCCTTGACGCGAGGAATTTACGGTGGTGGTCTCAATCTCCGCCGGCTCAGCAGTGAGGTCACCAACAAAAAACCGCATCATGAACAACTGAATATAGGTGACTTCCAAAGGTTTGCATATTGTTCTTCAAGCACTTTGCAGGATCTGCCTTTGACCTTTTCAAGCACTGTCGTAGCCCTACCCGTCGTTCTACAGACTACCCCCTAATTCAGCTTCACACCGGCTTCGTTACTCATACGTACACACACTGCTCAACCCATTCCAAACTGCTTCATCATCTGGCTCATGTCCGGCATTCCTCCTCCACCTCCCATCATCTTCATCATCTGCGACATGTCTGGCATACCACCACCAGCACCTCCACCCATCATCTTCATCATCTCGCTCATGTCAGGCATGCCAGCACCGCCCATACCCATCTGCTGCATCATCTGGTTCATCATGCCCGGATTCTGCTGTAGCTGTTGCATCCTTCTCTGGATCTCAGACTGTGAAAGTCCTCCTGGACCCATGCCACCAGCACCAGCACCGGCACCAGCACCCGTCATAGACTTTGCTCTCTTGGCCATAGTGGCCATCATGCGTTGCTGCATCAGAATCATCTCAACCTCAGTGGCAGACGTACCAGACCCTCTAGCGACTCTGATAATTCTCGAAGGCTCGTCAATGAAGATCTGGCCATCAGTGTCAAGCTCCTTCTTGGTCATGGAGTCGAGCACGTACACCATTCTCTTCATCTTGTTCGATGCCTCATCCTCACCAATCTGGCCCATCATTTGACTCATTCCTGGAATCATATTGGCAATCTGTGAGAGTGGACCCATCTTCATGATGCCCTGCATCTGCTTCTGGAAGTCATTGAGTGTGAACTTACCCTCCTGGAAGTTCTTGATAGCGTCAGCGTTGCCAATGTCAAGCGACTGCACATGCTCCATCAAACCCTGAATGTCACCGATTCCCAAAAGCTTCGAGATGAAACTTCTTGGAGAGAACGTTTCAAAGTCCTGGACGTGCTCTCCTGTACCGATGAACACGATCGGCGTCTGTGTAGCAGCAACGGCAGAAATGGCACCACCACCCTTTGCGTGGCCATCAAGCTTTGTCAAGATGATCGAACCAAAGTTGGAACTCTCCTTGAATGCCTTGGACTGTGACTCAGCAGCCTGTCCAATGGATGCATCGAGAACCATGATGGTCTGGTCTGGGTTCACTGCATCAGCAATCTCAACCATCTCCTGGAAGAGGTCCTCCTCCTGTCTGTGTCTACCCGAAGTGTCCACAATAATGATGTCGAACTTCTCCTTCTTGAACTTCTCCACACCTTCCTGTGCAACAGCAACTGGGTTCGTCTCCGTGTATGAACCATAGTACGGTATTCTTGCCTTTGTTGCATTCTGCTTCAACTGATCAAACGCACCAGCTCTGAACGTGTCTGCACACACAAGACCAACCTTGAACCCTCTTCTCTGGTAATACACAGCGAGCTTCGTACACGACGTAGTCTTACCAGCACCCTGGAGACCGACGAACATGATGATGTTACGCTTGCCCTTCTTTGGCTTGTATGGCTGGACACCTGTGTCGACGAGTGCGCAGAGCTCTTCAAACACGACTTTCTGGAGAATGCGCTTCTTGTTAGCACTGGATGTGTCGTCTCCTGCATTGAGTCTGTTCTTGATTTGGGAGCGGAGCTTGACGACGAGCTTGATGTTCACGTCGGATTCGAGCAAGGCGTTGCAAATCTCCTTGAGCATGGCATCGATGGCGGTGTCCACGTCGTCAGACTTGATAGCGCTCGACAGCGCAGTGTTGATACGGCGCCCGAGATCTGCGAGCACCATGTTTTGTGATGTTTGTTGATGTGCTTGTGTTTTGTGGTTTGCTTGAAGTTGGTGAGCCGGGGTGAGCTCTTTGGTGCTTCCTCCTTTGAGCTTCTTCGCTGTTCGTTCTCAACCCGACGCTTTTCCGTCCTCTAGTGGTGCTTTCGTGAGACCCGTGAGAAAATGGCAGATCGATCAACTGGTCACGTGGAGGATCACGTGCAGAAAAACGGCCGAACCTATCGCTCTTCTGTCCTCAATTCCTGGGGCAACTAAACGACCTCAGCTCGAACAGCAATACCAACTTCCGCATTCCCTTCACTACCAATCAATCAATCACAGACATGGACTTCTTCCTCCCGAAGCCAGACACCGTTGTAACGCCCTCCAAAATCGCATACTTTGCACTCTACGACCCCGCCCTAGCCCGGGTCAACCAAGACGATGACAACAACGAGAACACAGACACCACCACCCAGTCATTGGCGAGCAGGGGTATATTCGTGATGCTCCCCCGAGACGGTGCCATTGATGTCCAAGCACAGATAAGAAAGGTTGGGCTCGTGCAAGGGATGGGTGACTTCGTGGAGAGCTATACCAAGAGCACCGAGGAGCCGTTGGAGTATATCGAGCTGGACAACCTGCGCATTGTGTGTGTGCGGTTCGAAGAGAGATACTGTGCCATTCTTGCGATTGCATCTGGGAAGGTGGAGAGTAAGAGTGGTGGTCCAGTGGAGTATACATCCTTGGACGTTGCGCCGCTTGGGTTCTTGAAGGCGGTGATGAGACAGGGGTATGATGACTTCCGGTTGCACAATGGTACGATTGGGTCGTTGTGTGGAAGTATGGAGCTAGATGAGGTCGGGATGTTCTTGGATAAGTGGTGGAGTGTCTGGTTGGAGAACTTACCATTACAACTCGGAGAGGATGGGTTTATGAAAGTGTTGGGAGGTGTACGAAAGAGCAGTGTCAAAGTGGACAGTGAGATCAAGTCTACCCTTGATGAGATGAATACTCGCCATCATTTCAAGGAGTGTCTCGTTTGGTGTTCCAATAAGGAGAACTTTGAAGAATATGGCTCTGTTTATGCGCACACTGGTGTGCTGGGAGAGGAGTCAAGGCGAAGACTTGTCAACTGGATCGCAGAGACCGAGCACTATGGACTGTCGCCACTCTCACTATCGCAACCAGTGGTGATGAAGACGAAGACTATCTCTGATGACGATGGTGATGATTCCAGGGAGAGGGTGTACGACCCATTCAAACTAGTGTGGTCGACCCTCGGAGACGTGTCCAAGGCTACAGGGATCACATCGGGAGTTGATGCAGGGATCAAAACGCTGTCTGAGGGTGTCAACATCGTGGGGCATGGGGTGCATGTGATGAACAGTTTTGTTCCATGGTGGGGATCTTCATCCAGTGCGAGAGCGCCATCAAGAGAATCCACGCCCGTGGAGGAGGGGAGTACCAGGAGCGGGTCGAGAGCAAGTGAGAGAGCGTATTCTGGAGACCGTGGTGTTTGGACCGATCCTGATGTTGGGTTCTTGATCGGGAAGGTTGGCGATGGTGTTGTGTTCAAGAACGTTTACTTGGAGGTTGACGGTGAGGAGAAACTGCATCGGTTGGTGTTGTTCAAGTGGTTTGACTTTGTTGTGGTGTTGGTGTATGACTTCAGTGCCAGTGATTTGGACGACTCTGATTATTATGATGAGTTGTTTGAGGATTTGAACCGATTGGGGAAGCAACATTTCCCGAAGCTTGTGGAAAGCTCGAGAAGTTTCTACTACGTTGCATTGGACAAGTCTCGAGGCAGACTTGAGGGGAACTTGCCATTGATCTCATTGGAGGAGGAAGACGAAGATCGGAACGACTCGAGGTATTTGCACGATTTGTCGATGAATCGTGTGCATTCATTGATGGTTCATGGTGAAGTTTTGAGTACACTGGACTTTGCAAACAGGGATAATGAGCTGGAGAAGCTGGTCCGGACTCGCAATGGATGGTGGGTGTACAACCACAAGAGCGAGGGACACGAGGTTGTCATCCTCAAGAAGTGGAAGATGTTCAAGAATGGAGGTGATTATCGTCAGTCGTTACTCGAAAGCTCAGCCAACATCGTTGCTACTATTGGGGTTGATGCAAAGGCGTGGCTGGACGAGTACTTGGCTACACACTAGACTACTACAGATAAGCTCAATGTGTCATGCAGTTTTTTAAGCGTAGTTTCCTGTTTAAACCCAACTCCCCCAGTGTGTGTGAAATATGCAACAATGTATCAGCAGTGTATCCGTATGCGATATGCGTGTTTGTGTGTGAGTGTGTGTGTGTGGTGTCTGTGTTTTGTTCATCTCTTCAATATCAAAGCACCAACCGTGTCTTGGAACGAGTCGTCCGTATCTAGCGCACAGTCATTTCCTTTGCCCTCCAGCAAGATGTCGTCCGCGTAGAATTCAATCATGGTCATCACCTCACTCCTCCACAGGCTCCAGTTCTTCTGTCCTCCAGTGGTGATGTGGTTTGGATGGACCTGGCACAGCTCGAGATAGATAGCCATGTCGCGCTTGGTCATGTGTGACGGTGCATGCTGCTTGCTTTGGGGATGTTGTTGTTGATGCTGTTGTTTCTGATGCTGATGACTCTTCTTGTCAGATCGTGTTGGTGGCGGGACCAGTGGTTTCTCACGAGGGATGCTGCTGATCTCGACGCTTGTCTCGCGAGTCTTGGTCTTGTGTTGTTGCCCCTGGGAGAAGAGGGATGTGTAGCTGTGCGAGTGCTTGTTGTATGTGTAGTTGACGTTTGCCTGTTCCGTAGCTGTGCGAGTAGCCAACGTAGGACACTTGGGCGGTCTGTAAAACAGCGAAGCGTGGACGTTGCGTGGCGTGCTGGCGGTGCGTGGGTTCTTGTGCTTGAAGGGCTCCTCGAGATCGGCCTTGAACAGGCGCTCGATGTCGTTGATGGACTTTGCGAAGATCTCGTGCTCGATGCGCTGCCGCTTGGTCAGAGGCGTCATCTTGGTGGTCAGAGGGGTGTCAGGCGGTTGTTTGGGTGTGTTTTGGTAGGGCGGGTTGCTGCTACACAAAGAGTGTGGTGGCCCACCCCCTCTTATATAGATAAGCGCGCCGTACGCTGATCTCGCTGTTGTTGACGTTTGGCAGGTGAGGAGAGATAAACGGGGAGAGGCGCGCGCGATTCCCCTCCAGAGCCCAAGCGGAGACGGACGGAGAATTGGGCGTCAGTGGGCGGTGGGCGGGTGACTGAAACGTTGATGCACGCTTTGACAGGTCTGGTGCTCCCCACTTGTTCCAGCTGCACCATCCCTGAGTGTGGCGCTCCTCGATCACTTGCTGCCCATCAGACACCTTCTAGAGCTTAGTCGACACCCCGCTGGACCCCTCCCTTTAGACCTCGCACTCCCCACTATCCTCTTCAGTGTTCACTACCTTGCGCTTATGTCAGGTTCTACATCCATGCCCACCTCATCAACCACCTCCAGCTCCCAGTCTCAGCCTCTCATCAACTGGAAGCTGCAAGTTGCATGGGATTCTGGAACTCCAGCTGCTGTCAGCTGAGGCTTGCCCTAACAGAAGTGCTCCTATCGCGGGTGGCCCTACCGCTGAATTCCGAACACCCAAACACCATCGCTTCTACTAGCCATGGCGTCCACCGGCGAAAATTTTCTCCAACTAACCCACACTCACCAAAGTCACTCAAGGATTATTAACTCTAGAGACAACAAGATTCATCAACCTTTGCCTTGTTATGCGCCCAGGAGAACGTCTGTGTGCATCCCAGGAGGGGTGTCCAGTCCTTCCCTGGTGGTCCACCCATCCCAACAGTGAGTGTTTTTTACCCCCATCCACCAGCAACACCCAAGAGACGTTGGCAAAGATTAATGTGCAAATTATACCAATTGTTCCAACTGAATAAGTGTATGTTGACAACTGCTTCTATCGTTAAGTTTCAGCCTTGTATGAGCCCTAAGTCTCTTGGAATTGTGTTGATGGCGTGTCCCGCTGAAGACATGTGTGCTAACAACCAACATCAGAAGTACGTGCCCCTTCTTCCCCAATTATCACACAACAAGCATCCTTCTGGATGATGATATACTCGACCGGGCGGACATAACACGTTTGACCCATCACCAGCAATGGTAGCCGTGCTCTCTGTGTACAAATTTTGAGGGCACTGGTGGGTTGAAATTGATGACAGGTCGTTCCACTGACTAGGAGTACAGCTGTTTGTTGTGTGTCGGTTATTATTGGTGTGAGCGTTGTTGACTAACAATACCATCAGAGTGTTGAACTCTTCCTCCATTTGGCAGATCTACGGACCTCAGGCTGTCCTACTGAGTACGTATGTTCCCCTCATTCTCCCTTTCAGACCCCGCAAGACACACGCCGCAACCTTTTCATGATGATCAAATATTCACACTGTCCGAGGAAGTTTAATTACTTTCCAGTGATGATCAAACAACCAAAACTGATTTAATGACTCTGATTCATAACACTGGCTTTATTGTGTCTTGTCGTTTGGCCTCGAAGGCTCTGGAACTTCAAGAACGTCAAACTAACAGTATCGACAGGTCCATTGACTCTATTTTTGAATACAAACAACATCAGCTAAATTCTTGTTCACTTCCACGTGTAGATCAACGCTTAGACGGTTTCTTGTTTGTTCTTCGACAAATTATAAGCTGCGTGCCCCTGAGATGAATAATACCGTCCGTCTCAAAGAGCGCGAACGCCAATTAGGACCTCCAAATACATTGTCCTAACATTTGAATGCGTTCCTCTTCACAGATCATCGTTGATCCCCAAACATCATCGGTACACAGCTTTCCACAAGCCAGTGCTACCATCTGTATCCCCCCGTCACACAAGCAGACGAGGTTTTTCCTGGCTTCACTAAAGCTTCGTTCCCACCGAGACACATCAGCGTGTATTTTTAGTACCGCGTCTCTTCTTCTTCCAACAACAACAACAACCACCAACACACCAAACTTCAACAAGATGGTCGCCCTCGGTTTCGGCTCACCGCGTCATCGTCGCCTTGTGGGGCTGTCTGTCCTCCTCGGGATCGTGTTCTACGGTACTCTGGTGATGTTCAGAGAGCCAGAGCTCTACGCACCAGCAGCAAGCGTTGAGCACATTCAGTCCATCAAGACGTCTCTATCCTCATACTTCTACGAAGACGACAACAACGACTCCATTCTCGATCACTTTGCAAACACTGACCTCGACTTGTCTGACTCCACATTGGCAGAGGCGGTCAGAGACACTGGTGTCGTTGACAAGGCGGTCAATACCGTCTCGCAAGCGTTCTACGCGCCTTTGTTCACAATGTTGCATGAGAAGAAGAGTCAAATCCCAAAACTGAAGTTGAATAAGAGAGGTTCTGATGAAAAGGGTGCCTTCTTCACCAAGGGCAAGCTGCTTGAGTTCCTGGAAATGGACGAGAAGGAAGTAACAAGGCTGAAAGAGCTGCATCAAGAGGTCGTTGATGCGTTGCCTGCCTCGTTCCCGAAGGGTTTGTACAAAGGCACCGGTATCGTCCTGATTGGAGGTGGTCAGTACTCATGGCTGTCTCTGCTCAGTATTAAGTCACTCAGATCATTTGGATGCTCACTCCCGATCGAGATGATCATCCCAACTGAGGAGGAGTACGAGCACGACATGTGTGAAGAGATCCTTCCTGCCCTCGGTGGTCGTTGTGTCCTGTTGCACAATGTCTTTGGAAAGGAGATAATGGATGAGATTGAGTTCAATGGATACCAGTACAAGTCTCTGGCCCTGATTGCATCGAGTTTCGAAGAGGTGTTGTTGCTTGACAGTGATAACGTCCTTGTGTCCAACCCAGAACCGTTCTTCACCTCGGAGGTGTTCACTAAGAACGGAATGGTCACCTGGCCAGACTATTGGGCACGTACGACTTCCCCATACATGTACGATATCATGGGCATTGAAGTGACAAACACAAGAGTCAGAGATGGGAAATGGCCATTGAAGACGCCTGAACTCGTCGAGGACTTGGACACTGTCTCTTTCCACGATCTCGAAGGTGCATTCCCAGATATGTCATCTGAGTCCGGACAGGTCTTGTTGAGAAAGAGTGACCACTTGGACACATTGCTCTTGTCTCTGTTCTACAACCTCTATGGTCCAGACTTCTTCTACCCTCTCATTTCCCTCGGTTCTGATGGTGAAGGAGACAAGGACACGTTTGTAATCGCTGCCATCAAGGGTGGTGAGAAGTTCTATCAGGTCAAGTCTGAGATCCAGGCCTTTGGCTGGTTTGAGGAAGGTCAGTTCAACGGTGTGTCTATGGGTCAGAGAAACCCAATGCACGACTACGAGCAGCTCAAGCAGCTCGAAAAGTCCGAGGACCCAGACTACACCACATTCGACCCAAGACAGGCTCCGATCTTCACTGTCCATGCCAACTTCCCTAAACTCAACCCATTCCTGCTGTACAAGGAGAAGAAGCTCAGAAACAGCAAGGGTGAAGAGTTCCGCATGTATTCCGACATTGCCCTCTTCCTCCCAGAGCCATATGACTTTGAGTACGTCCAGTACAAGAGAATGAAGTTCATGCTCTGTGAGTTGAACATCTCGCTCAAGTACTTCAATCAGATTTCAAGGGCTGAGCTGTGTGGGTTTATCGACTCGCATTTGGCGTTCATGGAGGGAAACCCGATTCAGTTGTGAAGTCCGGAGGTCTGATCTATATGGTGACATTGAATGAACGGTTGCATTATTAGATCATTGTATGGGGATCAATGTCTCCACACTCGGTGAACTCCGGCTTGGTACTCGCCTAAACCTATGTGATTTAGTGTCATCTCATTAAGATAACGACTAAGTAGGATAAGGTTTGTTATCTAGAGCGATTGAGCTGGTCAGCAACACGATAAGATGGTGCTAAGTGTTGCTTATCACCAAGGATGGGTGACCTCAACTGCTGCCTTCACGTGTCAAAGTGATGTGTCGAAGTGTAGAGATAACGGATGGAATCCTCCATATCTAGGCTAACGTGAAACGCGGGTACTGGAGATGTTGACCGAACAGGGAAATCAAAGATAAGGAACCTGTCAAACTCCTTCGATGCAGATCATACACAGTTCTTCACGCTTGACAGTTTTGCTGTATTCCGGACTCGGTGTGATGAACATTGAAGATAAGGCGCCAGAGCACACGTCACATCTTGTCTCAAGCTCGTCATTGATAACATTGATAACAAGCTGGCTGCTTCCTATGAGTGTTCCGTTGTCCGTCGGCAAACACTGATCTATCCCGAGGTAACTGATTGTGGGACTGACGCCGTAATTTCATCCAAACAGCCACACTTGGTCCAGTCTTGAAGTGCTGAACAAGCGCTGCCGCGGCTATCTCGAGGCTGGAAGATGCGCACCAGCTTATCTGGTCAAGGGCCAAGGGATCCAACAAAGGACAAAGGGGCTCTTTCACTGTCTTCATAGATGGAGATCTGTGACGAGGAGCAATGGCTGGCGATCTGGACTAATCAGGACTAACAAACACTCGAAAGCGGCCTGTTGCTCTTCAGGGCCCTTATCGCTCGAGGACCCGCTCATGTCCACACTAATTTGATGATCGATACATATAATTAACAGCCACAAGGGAAAACTGAACAGTACTAGTCCGAAAATACACAGCGCTTCGTTAACTCACCAACATGAAGGACATATGATCAGCCACTCTGTGTTCTCCACTCTCTGAGACTCTGCCCAGATCTCAGATCGCTCAAATCCCTTCTTTGTGATGAGCGGGATCAATGATTTAGTTCGAGATGTTGAACCGCTCGCGCTGCCTGAAGAGTGGAGACCCTCAGACCCGCCGGGGTGTAAATTTGAAAGGGGCCTATTTCATGTTGACTTCTGGAAGGAGGGCACGGAAGCTACTCATGAACCCGGCGTCCAGTACGTGGTCACTGTAAGCTTGGCAGCGCATCTACATACTGGAAGTAGGGATTACGATGTGTTGCAGTTTCTGGTTGGAGGGCTGACCATTGACCATTTAGAGGGGTTGGTGTGCATGTCCAAGCTCTTGATAGATACGATCCGAATAAGCCCAGATAACGCGCCTTAGAACTGTGCCCTTATCATAGATTCAACGTCATCTCCCTCAAGCGTATTCCATCAGTGCATGCGTACAAGGTGGCAGGTGTCATTCTCCAGCATATTTCATGATCTAAAGAAGGTGAAACCTGTAGTGCATGGTTATCAGCCTCTACCCCGGATTACACCCTATACGTGTTCGTCCTGCATCCCTGCAATTGTCAAAACCACGTGCAAGACCAATACATACCATAACAAGGCTTCATACGGACAGGGTTGTCCAACTCGTGTGGGAATCGGTACGAGTCCGATATCCCTACTTCTGGGTGTAACTGATCAAGAAAGTGCTGTTGATGCTCTCCCGTCATCCATTTGACAGGCACCTGAAAAACACCTTGATCGTCCATGCGTGTACCAACTCAAGGTCAGTATGGTGGGGAAGGGTGTGTACCATTGCTGATGAGTGCGACGTCATCTGAACTGGGTGGTATATCAATGGCTACTTGAGGGGAAGGTAAGCTTTCATTATCCAGGGAGTCATATGTGACACGATGTGTTGTCCGGATTGAGGGATGAGCATACACTTGGAAAGGGAGGACCACCTCTTGTTTCAGGGAGTTACATCAGAGTGCTTTACTCTTATCTGCTATGGGGTGCAGTGTGCACCAGCTTTGAGCACAGATCTCACGATCTCGGGAAAGTAAGAAGCTGCCCGTGTTGTCTAATGAAGGTGCTGTCACCATGCTTTGGCTGTAGATGACAGGTCCCTAACGGCGGGTAACCCATGTGTTCCCAATCCGTCGCAAATTAGTTGCATAACTCAACAGATCTGATCCTGGCCTGCGGTTGGTGGCCACAATCACTCCTTTGGGCAAAACCTCTGTTTAATAGATCTAGGAGGGAGCTACTACTTTCACTGACCAATTGGCTGGCGTGCAAAGGTATCTATACCCGTATTCCACATCTTCTTGATCCACTAACTAACGTCGCTCTTCGCTGTTCCTCTCAATCTTGAGGTCTGTTTTTCAGCGCAGGTCGGAATTGGCTGGCGTGCCGCTCAGGGCGCTCCGCCAACTTCTCAGCTCCTTCCAACTTCAGAATTTTGAAGGTTCTGCCTCTCAACTTCCATCAACAGCCCAAAACAAGGGCTGCGGGTAAATGCGAAATCACATTATCAGGTCTTGAGATATCTGGACGTAGAATCGGTAGAACCCCTGTACTAATGAACAAGATCTCCACAGATCCATCGTGATACATTCTGCATCTTGGGCTGAGAATCTTCACAGTTGGAAGCAGGGCTGTACAATTATGAAGAGCAACCTGATAATTACCAGGTGATTCGAATTTGTATGGGGGTCCGGGCTCAGACATGCACCGCGCTATGGGCACCTGTGGTGTACCCCTTTTCTTGATCAAATGCTCGACTGCACCGCAACTCTATTAACCCCTTTTTTGGTGGATCGAGTGTACCACATGTCTCAGAGGAATCATCAGAGTGTAGTTGTGTCACCATTAGATCACTTTCAAGCTTTGTGATGACTGGAACGTCCGCATTACAAGCTCTCCTCGTCTCCGCCATAAGAATGGTAAATGTTCAGCCGGGCCATCTTTTGCCCAGCTACGTAGGATGCTCGAGCCAGTCCAAAAAAGTAGCCCCTACATCATGGTATTCTTTGGGTCAACGCCACACACAACTGAAACTCTCCTGGCGCAAAATCCTCTAGAGCTTTCCTGCTCTAAGCTGTTGCCTCTTGTAAGGCTAACCAACCTCTGGTAAGCATACCACCTCCACGGGACGAAGTAAACAGCGGAGACCTCGGTTACCACCATGCTTCAGCTCCTGGCCGTAAATCACAACGTTGGTGCGTGGTTACCAGGTGCACTGCTTATTTTTATCTCGCCGTGATTGGGCCGTCCGTAGCGGAGGTGCTAGGCAGACGCCGTGCCTACGGTGCGGGCCGACCTCCCTAAGCGTTTCTGCCTAGCTTAACTCCGTTAGGCAGGTCCTAGGCAGAAGCGCCATGGAGGTCCCACCAAGAGGCTAGGCGGCAGCCCTGCCTAGAAGTTTTTCAGCCCTCTGCCTAGCTCCAGGAAGCCGCCCACCCTCGGAACTTGCCGCATGCATATGCAGGATTATGCGGTACTCTTGTTTTTTTTTACCCCGAAAAAAGAAATTTGAAGCTGTCTGCAAGAAAAAAAAATTTAGACCATCGCAGGGGGCGAGTGGCATAAAAACAGAAGAGAATCCCCCCAGCAGCGATAGGCTTCCTACCCAGCAACCACTGTTACCCCATCGTTTCAATTGATTTGAACTTATACCCTCCAGCTCATTGTTTGTCGACCTTTTCAAGATCCTCAATCTCCTCAGTTTAATACCCCATCACCCGGCTCAACATTTCTTTGAATACACAACGTGTCTCTCAAAGAACTTTATACCACCAGATCCACCCACACCCACACAACTACTATCCACAATGGTCCAAACTCGTAAGTCTACCCGTTCTCGTGTCCCCTCAACCAAAGCTAAACAAATCCAAGAAACTGCTATGAAGCCGTCGAAGCCCGTGCTCAGATCCATCTCTACGATTGATGAGAATGAAAACACTTACAACAATGTCAACTTCAAGAGAAGAAGACTTTCACCAGTTCAGGAGAAGGTTGAGTCTGAAGATGATGCTGAAGTGAATTCCGCTATCGCATCCATGTCAATGGCCTACAACACCACCATTGATGACGATGACGATGAGGACGATCTCTTCAACTCTATGAGTGACGACGACAACATTTTCAACTCGGAAGACGACGACTACTACAGTGCCGTCTCTGACTACGAGTCTGACTCCAAATCTCGCTTCATCATCGGTAAGCCACTTCACAAGCAGTCCATCGAGGAGGAGCTGCACAGTCACATGAAGCTTTCCCAGACACGTTTGCTCTCTGGTGGCGACTCCCTCTTTGACACTGACGAGTCCGAGTCTGACTCCCCAGTCTCTCCAATCTCCTCCATCATGCACAGCTACGGTGAGCTCAAGTCTCTTGAGGAGAACTTCCAGAAGATTGCTGACGAGAACCAACACCCAATCACATACACATCTGAGCCAGAACACCCACAGGTCACATCCAACGTCACTATGGAGGACTGTCTCAACTACCAGGACAACTCACTTGACCAGGCTACTGAGACTCAGGAGACCACGAAGCAGAAGTTCCTGCACTACCGTCACGATGAGCGCCACAACCTTGCCTTCCCAGATGTGTCCACCTTCCCTATCCGTTACGACCCTCTTGTTCACAACTTGCCTGGCAAGAAGAACGCCACAAAGCGTGTTCGTGCCCTCAACAGACGCGCCATTCTCTCCGGTATGGCTTCGGAGATGGTTGGCACTGGTGTCACCATTGGTGACTTTGACATGTTCTAAGTGAACCATTTAACGACTCTGTTTCTTTTGCGATTGGTTTGTCGTCTCTGCTGTTTGGAGACGCTACTACATTTTTGGGGCTACTGTTTTCTCTTTTTATTTCTGGTTTGACTTTGATACTGTCAAAGTCGATTGGCCTTGTTTGCTCCCGTATGAGATCCTTTTGACATGGGTCTCGTACCACACACGGGTTCATTCAAGCGCTTCAGGTTTGTCACAGGAGGAATTTTATTTCATTCGGTTTACTGTTGGTTACACACATGCACTACCAAATCCATGATTGGTTTTGTCTTCATTTGGGTTTGCTCTTGCTTTTTGATTTGTTGGGCACTTGTGTCTCTGGTTTGACACTCGCACCGCTGTTTTTGAATTGGGTACTACATCACTGCCTCTTGAGGTAAGATGTCTTGGTTTTACGCTGTATATATGTTCAAGTACACCATCTTGTTTTGAACAATGGATACTGTAGTTTTGGGTGCCTGTGATCTGTTATGCTGATGGTCCTCTTCTCCGTACAGTGCTGTTGAACGTTAACGTTGAACGTTGAACCCTTTCGTTGACCTTTTGGGAAATTACCCTATTCGGGTATTTTTTCATTTTTTGACGTCATTCGCGAGTCGCCAGGACTGCGGAGTCGCATGTCTCATGAGGTGTGGAGCACAGGTGACTCTGGCCGCGGATGAAAGCTAAAAGCAGCAGATATGCATCTGAAAAAACATTTTTATGAGATTCCTTTTACACTTTTACAAGCTTAGCAGAGATTCAGTTCGTTCTCATTTGTGGCTATCCATCTTTCTTTGTCTAGTCTTTGAATCGGGGTCCCCATATCAGCCTCTGGCTTCACTCCTCACTCCACTCTCAGCTCACAACCCTCACCTAAGGTCGAGCCTCCTCCTTATTGTTCACCAAGACCTTGCATTCCCTTACCGACACAATGGGCGTTTTAACAGTTCTCAAGGACACATTTCTTCCCCTTCCCCCGCCAAAGGCCATCTCATCTATGGAGACGAATGAAATCTCCTTTGCAAAGAAGACCGAAGACATCCAGACCGACACTCTCTCGCTGAGCGATGCATCCACGCTCGTATCTCAAACTCACCGTAAGTTAACGAATCGCCACGTCCAGCTTATTGGAATCTCAGGAGTCATTGGTACAGCACTCTTTGTGGCAATCGGTGGTGCACTGCAGAAAGGTGGCCCTGCCAACCTGTTGATTGGGTTTGCCTTTTGGTGTATTCCTATTCTCGCCATCACTGTCTCCACCGCTGAGATGGTCTGTTATTTACCGATCAGTTCTCCATTCATCAGATTGTCAGGAAGATGTTGTGATGAAGCTTTCGAATTCATGTCTGGTTGGAACTTCTGGTTCTTGGAGTGTGTCTTGATTCCATTCGAGATTGTCGGTGTGAACACCATCATCCACTATTGGCGTGACGACTACTCCCCGGCATATACCATTGTTGTACAGGTGTTCCTCTATCTCCTGATATCCATCTTTGCTGTTGGAGTGTATGGAGAAACTGAGTTCTGGCTGGCCATTGGTAAGGTTATTCTTGCGGTTGGTCTCATGCTTTTCACTTTCGTCACGATGGTTGGAGGTAACCCACAACATGACGCATTCGGTTTCAGACACTGGAAGAACGGTCTAGCTTTTGCTCAATACCTCTCTCCAGGGTCTCTTGGTTACTTCCGTGCTTGGCTGCAGTGTGTTATCCAAGCGTCGTTCACAATTGCAGGACCTGACTACTTGTCCATGGTTGCTGGTGAGACTATTCTCCCGCGCTCATCCACACTCCCAAGAGCATTCAAGCAGATTTTCTACCGTTTGACCTTCCTGTTCCTTGGCGGCTGTCTCTGTGTTGGTATCCTTGTCTCTCGTGAGGATCCAGTGCTGGTCGCAGCGATCACCGAGGGTCGCCCTGGTGCCGGTGCTTCACCATATGTCATCGCTATGGACAACATGGGAATCAAGGTGTTGCCTCACATCGTCAACGGTGCTCTCATCGTGTCAGCATTCAGTGCTGGTAATGCATACACCTACTGCTCTTCAAGAACACTTTACGGTTTGGCTCTCGATGGTAAGGCACCAAGAATCTTTTCGTACTGCAACAAGGCTGGTGTTCCAATCTTGTCTGTCCTTGTGAGTTTGTGTTGGGCATTGATTTCATTCTTGCAACTGAACAACAACTCTGCTGTTGTCCTGAACTGGTTGATCAACCTTATCACTGCTTGTCAGCTGTTCAACTTCTGTTCTATGACCACCACGTACTTCTTCTTCCGCAAGGCAGTCATGGCACAAGGCATCGACCGTTCGTCCTTCACATTCATCTCCTGGTTCCAGCCCTACACATGTATCTTTGGATTCATCTGCTCATTTGTCATGATGTGGATGAACGGTTACACCGTCTTCACAAAGGGTAACTGGGACTACCAGACCTTCCTGTTCTACTACCTCGCCATCTTTGTTGATGTTCTCCTGTTCATCTTCTGGAAGTTGTACAAGCGCACCAAGTGGCGTAAGTCTGAAGACGTTGATCTCGTTAGTGGCCTGCAAGAAATCGAAGAGCATGAGAGAGACTATTACGCTGAGTTGGAGATTAAGAAGGCTGATTCAAAGCCGAAGGGACCGCTTGGGAGAGTCTGGAACTTTGTGGTATCCATACTGGTTGGAAAAGATTGATAAAAGCAGCAGTTGGTTTATCCATGCCTCTGTTATGATTTGAGTTATTCAAGGTTGTTGTCCGGTGCTCCATGTAGGTTTGTTGTTCCGCTTCCAGTCATCGGTGATTCGGACTCGTGAGGAACATCCGAAATCAGGGGCCAATGGTGACCACCACGCCATCGGGTACCTCAGAATGACGACAAGGATGACAGATCTGAGATCAGTACCCTCAATAGGTTTATATAGTGATCGGGATTCGGTTGTGTGAATGTACTGGAGTTTATATGAGCTGTTGTTGTTGTGTTGTGTTTTGTCTTGTTTACCCTGCGACTGTGCTTGTTTATGTCTCACAACAGGCGCCTAACCTTGCGGTCAAACTCCCTATGTGGCTTGCACCCGAAAACTTCTCGTTCCCGATGCGGAAAAATATGTGGCAAAGATGGCCCAAAAGAGGCTTGAAGTGTAGAATTCTATCACGAATCATGAGCTCGCTTTGTCAGCTCGTTTAGTGTGACAGTTTTGGGTGTATCGATCTCGGGCCAGCATTGTTCGCTGATACAGATCGGCGAAAGCTTCAGAGCCAGCACGGATCTTCCACCACAGCATCACACCGAAAGAGGTGCACATGGTTTGAATTTTGAAACATGTCTTCTATAGTCTGATCATGATACTGAGGCCAAGTGCTAGTGGTTCTATGCGGCACAGCAATTCTCAAATATGGTTGTCTCATGTTGTTACAAGTCACCTGACTTCAAATTTCTGGAAAATTTCGGCTCGGCTCGCAAGGATGCTGCCCCTGATCAAAGCGGCCTATTATTAGCAAGCCTCAGAACAACGAGACTGGTCAACAACAAATCACATCAAAAGGGCCCAGTAGCCGGAACTGGTTTCAAAAGAAGCTAGGGCCACACGTAAGTGGTCATTCAACCATTCCCAGCCTATCAAGCCTTCCAGCCACCATCTGTAAGCTCAAGCTGGCTCGCCACAGCTCGGGAACGGCCCGAGTCTCGACCCCGCGAACGCTGCAGTCGTTGAGGCGACGATGACGTTAGGGGCACCATCCAAACGCAGCTTTCAATCCCCTGTCCGGCTATAAAAACCCGCTGTCGCCCAACTCCTCTTTCCTCTCTCTCGCCACCCTTTCAGTTTAACTACACAACCAGTCAATCGCTCAAAACACAAAATGCAGTTCTCCACCGTCGCTCTTACCCTCGCTGTCTCCTCTGCCGCTCTTGCTCAGGTCGTCTCCCAGATCAGTGACGGCCAGATCCAGGCTACCACCTCCACTGGCGCCTCCCTCTCTACCGCTGAGGTTGTCTCCCAGATTGGTGACGGTCAGATTCAGGCTACTACCTCTACCGCTCCAGCTCAGTCTACCGCTCAGGTCGTCTCCCAGATCGGTGACGGTCAGATCCAGGCTTCCACCTCTACCGCTCCAGCTCAGTCTACCGCTCAGGTCGTCTCCCAGATCAGTGACGGTCAGGTCCAGGCTACCACTGCCTCTGTTGAGGTCCAGACCGGTGCCGCTGCTCAGGTCAAGGTTGCCGGTGCCGCTGCTGTTGCCGCTGCTTTCATGTTGATCTAAGTTCAACAAGCAACATACCCCTAATCCTTTCTCTTTCCTATAATTGCAGTGTACCCTGTTTTAGGGCTGGCTCGCCGCCGTGATGGAAAATACATAACTCGTTAAAGTATTCTCAACTGAGTAGTTTGTTTGTTTTTAATTGTTCTACATGGTTCGTCGTCTTTTACGTTGAAGAAGCTCTGTGTGTTCTAATTGTGGCTTTGGGCGGATGAATTTCAGGCAGGTGACTGAAAATTCTGCTTCGCTTCACCCTACTGTGAAAGCCAAGTGGTAAGGCAATCCTTAACTTCATATCTTCGCAAGCGGCAAAATGGTCGTATTAGTGTGTTAATTGCTTGTTTCAGCTTAATAGTGCCATTGCCTGGACCACGTTGTAACTTGTTTCTGTTGCGCTCGGCGGCTAGCAGTGGTGAAAAAAAAGCACCCCGAGAGGTCCTAATCTACTGCAAGTCATAATTGGATGATCAGCCGTAGCAATCACCGAAAGAAGATGCCCTCGAGATTAACATCCTCCATCACTGCTTACTGTGTCTGGCCAATCCCTTGGTTATGAAGCCACATCGCAATCGAATGTCAGGGACGAAGCGCTGTCTCTTTAATGATGTGCATGGATCAAAGCTGAGCCCCGATTCGGTGAAAAATATACTAGTCCAGGACTCCAGGTGGGCTCGGCGCGGAAATCCGTACCTGAAAATGGAGCTTTACAGTGCAGCAGAGCGTTGTCGATTCAAGATGCTCCAAGGATATCAAAGAAATTGCGGATTTGAGACCTAAAGTATTGCAAACCGGGTATAACAATATGAAATCTCTCTAATTCTGATCTAATTTTGAGGTTTTATTTTTTTGGAAAATGGAAATTTGCGGCGATTTGTTTATATTTGAAGGTGTTTGGCCAAATCAAAGGCTGCAAGAAAACAACGAAAAAATTTCGACAACCGAAAAACCATGCAATTAACTAACATAGTGTGATCACAGATAACACTGGACACTCAAAGTTGTTGGCTTGCTCTTTTTCTCATTCAATTACAAGAGCATGTATTTATTCAGATCGATTTATTCAGGGTTCGATTGACGCTAGATTGAGTGTGGTGTCCGGGTGTTATCTAATAGGCCGCGCTGATCAGCCTGCTTTTAGAGTTTGAAGCCCGCTTGGGCTACTTCTCTCGGAAGCCAAAGCAAGAGCGTCGTGAGGACTGTTAATAGGACTCTTGACGAAGCTGGAGCTCCAGAGCCACTCTATATACAGACGGCTCTTATTATGACGAGTTGTCTCGTCGTACAATTCGTCATTGCCATTTGTAGCGGGATTGGTACTGTGCAGTGTGCAGTGCCTCATTACGGCCCACACCCAAAACCCGGTGAACGGCCCACGGGCAACCAGCGTCCCCATTTGCTGACCACCATAGGCTACAGCCTACTGGCAAGAGTTCTACGATGATGTAATTGGTAAAGCGTGATGTAATAAGAAGTGGTCTGCTAGCTCGTGGATCTGCGCAATTCGGTGGGCATGCAGCAAGTTCCTGAATATCATAGCTTAAAGCTTGCCGCCCAGATCCGGAGCAACTCAAGATAGCCGTTGTTTGAAGAAAACACCACAGGTCCAGCACGGACGCCAAAGAGACAATAGGATTGTGAACGTAGTATGACACAATAACAAGCGAACACTGTTGCTGCTGATTCATGTTCCTCACTCAAAGTAGGGGTTCCTCCACGTGCGTCTATTTGGGCGCGTGCGAAAGTTGCTTATCAGCTGAGCGCTTGCGTAGATCTGGAAACCAAGACCCTCACACAGCCCTCGTCTGACGCGTGTATAAAGGGCGCCCGCCTCCCACTTTCAGTTTTTCGCACACCCCCTTCAAGTCACCAGACAGAACCTCCCAAAAGTCCTTCACTACACACACACAAATCACAATGCAGTTCGCCACTATCGTCGCCTTGTTCGCCGCCACAGTTGTCGCCCAGAACAACTCCTCCAACGACACATCCTCCTCCTCCGCTGGTGCCGCTGCCTCTTTGGACTCCTACAAGTACGGTGTCGCCGGTATCGCTGTCGCAGCTGCCGCTGTCTTGTTCTAAGCTGTCAACCAGACACTCATGATATGAGACTCGAGCTTTGAAGCCGGGTACTATGTGCTATACCAGAACGCTGGACTGTTGTCTTCCTGTTTACCACCCCAACTGGGACCTTCCTCTAATATTACTTCACCGTCTTTTTTTCTATCCACTGGCTTGAGCTAGCGCTTGTAGGCAACCGTACAATGACC
>JAKUBA010000091.1:0-31448 GCA_030563065.1 Petasospora veronae | reverse complement strand
TAGCTTGCCTAGAAGGCCTCCAATAGCGTCCAGACGGGCGATCTGGGTCCAGTATGGCCCTATACCACTAAATGGCCTTAAATGACACGTAGCGCATTCAAATTTCGAGGTGTGACTGTCATATTTGGCAAGGTCACTTTTCTTACCTTCTTTAACCATATGACACGTGATCAGTTGTTACCCCGCTGACTTTATAGCCCTGATCTCTCACTATTCGTGTCTATATACTATGATCTTGAAGGTTCACAATGATGATCTATCTTTGAGCCAGGATAGCTCAGCGCTTATGCGCGCTAGAGACACGTGGTCAATTCGACCCAGCTCAGCCGCGCTTGAAAATTTTCTCAACACTTTTTCTGGGTGCGCACCACAACTATCGATCGCACAATGCACGCTGTTCCAGAGCACACTGATTGTCCATAGTAAATCCTCTACAGCCTCTTCATGCACGATTCCTTGACCATACAGCCAACTTGGAGCCTTGCCGCTCTGGATTTGGGCTGTGCTGCATACCAGTGACGCACTGTCCCAATCCGATTTCGCGAAACGTCCCAATGCGGCGAATAAAAAGCAATTTGGGTGTTTACACATTCCGCCGAGGCGTCCACAGCCCGGGAGCACGGGTATCCGGCCACCCCCCAGAAAAGCTATATAAGGAGGCCGTCCCCCAAACTTTTCCTTTCCTTCTACACACCACTTCTTGGATCCTCACAACCAGATTCACTGACAACGCTCAGCATTGGCCCTAACACGGTCGTGTGTCCGCCGGTTTCATCGTGTCCTTATATACTTACATACTGCTGGCTCTTCCTCATCCGTTGTACATCCTCCTGTTGCTTTTGCTGTTGAAGTGTTTGCTGCTATTGCTGTTGCTACTGGTGTCACCTCACTCTTTTCGTCTCGTGCCTTTGACTCTCTCTTCCACTTCCTCCACTTCCTCCACATCACTGCTGTTGACCATGTTGTTGTTTGTCCTTACTTCTGATACCTTCTCTTCTTGTCAATTGTGTTTCCCTTGCATCTTCTTTGGATCTTCAACTCCTCCAGATACTAACATTTCTCTCAGCTTCCATTCTCCCCTTTTCGCTTCTCACAGTGTTGGCCATTGTGCATCTTGTTGTTTGTCTTTGCTGGTGATCCCTTCTTTGCTTGTGAGTTGACTTCTCCTTCCTGCCTCTTTGGATCTTCCTCTTCCAGATACTAACATTTCATTCAGCTTACACATCAGCACGCGGCCTCCATCTTTCCCATCCCACCCACCGAGATTCATTGACCCTGTTGTAAGTTGACTTTCTCATTGGCTTTGCCTCATTTCTCTTCCACTTTCCACAACAGCTACTAACATTACACACAGATTGGTACCTCCCTGGGTGGATTCTGCTGATGCTGACTGCTTGGTTTGCTGGTGCTACTGCTGAGTTTCTGGAATTGTGTGATCTGAGTGAGCCAACTTGAATGGCCATTGATTACATAATCATTGTATAGCTTGAGCTCATTTTGAGCTCGCATTGAAGCTTCGGCTTTAATCGCTAATAAACGGATTTAACACCAACATTTCTTCTGCAACTAATCTACTAATTCCATCCAGCTACATATGCATGCAATCAATATATACCAATCGGTTTGTTTACTTTTCAGATCACCTAGACAACCACGACGTCGCGAGTAAAAGAATCGAAAAGGCCGAAAGAGGAAGTTTCCCTTTTCAGCGATCTGGTAAGGGGCGCAGGTGAGACTGGGAAAGCAAAACTTATGTCAGCAAGTTCGCGAAATCTCGAAAATCCCAGTCATATGTGTGGGCACTATATAATTGTAACGTATAATTAGTACCATGTTCGGTGTATGTTTGGTCAGTTTGAAGCGGGTGAGGTCGATCAGGGAGAAGATAATGCAGGAACGTGATGGAAGATGTTGTAGTGGAGATCGTTCAACAATGCGTAGATGGCTGCTGGTTAATGGTATTCGTTCTATCCTTGGCTTGTTGATTGCATCCTGTGGTCTTTACACTCCATCCTCCCATCTCAACTTCGGCCCACGACTTCTGACTCTCTTGTAAAGTTGCTCAATGTCTCATCAGTTCAGTAGCCCCGAGATCTGAAGGTCCAATTTCCAAAACACCCGGACACCACCTGGTCTGATCTGGTCCAAAAAAATAAGCTCCGCGACAGGGAATCGAACCCTGGTCTACCGCGCGACAAGCGGTAATTCTAGCCACTAAACTATCACGGATTTGTTGAAGTTTGGATTTTTGTGCTCTGTTAGACCGGTTGGGGAAACATTCCCAGTTTTTTCCAAAATTTCTAATTCAAACTGGATTAACCTGGCCCAACGCGCATTATGATTGAATATTCAGATTGATACTTGATTTAACCTGTAGCCTTTTCAATATCAAGCCAATCAGAGCGTCATGCTCCCATCAATACGAGCTGGTAAGATATTGATGGTGTGCCCAAACCGTCTCAATCAATGGCCATCCGCGCTTTGTTCCCCAGATCGAATTACAAAGCTTCTGACAAATTGTGGCTGCGACACTCCAAGAACCAAGTAGTGATAGTCTACAAGCAACTGTTGACTCGAGATCAGGCAATTGACCACCCTCCACACGCAACAAGTCATCTCGTCAATTCGTCAGCCACAGGTAATCGCTGACAAACAGGGCAACCCCATATAAGATCCTCTCATCCACCCCCAAAAACCACACCACCTCTTATATCGGTACATCATCTGAATGTCCATCAAGAAAGCATTCTCAAGAATCATGTCCTTCGAAATCCCAACCACTATCAAAGCTATCCGCATCCACGAAACTGGTGAGTCGCTCGACGTCCTCAAGTATGACACCATCCCAGTGCCAGCCATCAGTGACGATGAGATCCTCGTGAAGAACAAGTACGCTGGCGTTAACTTCATCGAGAAGTACTTCAGAATTGGTCTCTACCCAAGTGTGAAACCCTACACTCTTGGAAGAGAGGCTTCGGGTATTGTTGTTAAGGCTGGTAAGAATGTGACCAAGTTCTCCGCTGGAGACTTCATTTCATACCTCTCCGCTAGCACCTTTGCTGAGTACACCAAGTTCAACCCAACCACTGGAAAGGCATTCAAGCTTCCGGAAGACACCGATGATGCCAAGTTGCAGTTGTACGCTGCCTTGCCTGTTCAGGGTTTCACCGCATTGACCTTCATCACTGAGGCATACAATGTCAAGAAGGGCGACCACATCCTCGTTCACGCCGCCGCTGGTGGTGTTGGTCTCATCTTGACTCAGTTGATCAGCCAGAGAGGTGCTCATGTCATTGCCACTGCTTCCACTGATGAGAAGTTGGAGTTGGCCAAGAAGGCTGGTGCAGAGTTCCTCGTCAACTCGAAGACTGAAGACACTCTTGCCAAGGTCCTGGAGATCACGGATGGTAAGGGAGTTGAGGCGGCTTTCGACGGTGTTGGAAAAGACACTTTCGAGATCTCATTCGAGTCTGTTACCAGAAAGGGAACCATTGTCTCTTTTGGTAACGCCTCTGGTGCTGTTCCTCCACTCAATCTTGCCAGATTGTCTGCCAAGAACATCAAGGTCCTGAGACCACAGGTCTTTGGTTACATTACGACTGACGAGGAGTGGGATTTCTACTCTACTCAGCTGAAAGAGCTCGTGGAGAGTGGAGCTGTCAAGATTGATATCTCCAAGGTTTACCCATTGGCTGACTACAAGGAGGCTGCTGCCGACTTGGAGGCCAGAAGAACCACTGGTAAGTTGTTGTTGAAGATTGACTGATTTGGTCCAATGTATGCGAGATTTGGCCACTGAATAAGATTTATAAAACATGGGCTGATAATGTAAGTTAACAACAAAACCGAGAGACCTACTACAAATTCTCACTGGATAGCTCACAATCGACAGAGCAGTTGGTGTCGTTGATGTAGAAGGCTGGAGAACCCGCGAAAAATAGCCCTCACCCAACCCCCCTGCAATTGTTCGCCCCCCAGAAATCTTGCCACAGCAACACCCAACACACAAACAACCCGCAAAAATTCTTACTACCAACAAGACCAATCAGCCTCCCACGCCAATTGCTCTCGCACACTTCTACATTTCAAGACACCGGTGAATTTCTCGAACTATCCGCCTTCGTTCCACGCACGCAGTACCACTCACACTTCGTTGACCTCCACCCCCAAACACAAGCCGCCACCGAACCCCTCGCGACCACAAACAATGTCAGACTCTACCCCAGAAAACACCACCGCCGAACCACAAGTCGAGATCCCACAGACCGAGACTCCAGATGTGACCGAGTCTCCAGAGATTTCAGAGACTGTTGAGACTACAGAGGCTCCAGAAGCTGGTGCCGTCGTGCCGGCCAACAAGTTGTACGTTGGAAACCTCCTATACAAGACCAAGAGAGCTGAGTTGGAGGAGCTTTTCCAGGACTACCCTGTCCAGGAAATCAAGCTTCCATCTAGCCGTGTTACTCTTCGTAACGGCAAGGCATCTTCCAGACCAAGAGGATATGCCTTTGTGACGTTCAAGCCAGAGACTGATCTTGACGCCATCATTGAGAAGTTCAACAACACTACGTTCAATGAGCGTGAGATCAACGTTGTGTACCCAAACCCAAGAGTTCCACGCGATGAAGCCTCTCCAGAGAGTGAGGAGAATCATAATGGGGACGAGGCTGTCGCTGAGAATGTGAAGCCAGTTGAGAAGAAGACCAAGAAGAAGGCACCAAAGAAGGAGAAGATCGCGTTTGACCAGGGCATCAAGTCTACTGACACCATTCACTTGAAAAACTTGGACTTTGGCCTCAAGGCTCAGGACATCAGAGAGTTTTTCGAAGCTGAAGGTGAGGATATCGCAGATGTGTCTGTTCCATTCACCAACTTGCCCTCTTTTGTTGTCAAAAAGATGAAGGCTAAAGGAAAGTCAGTTGAGAGAAGAAACAAGGGATACGCCTTTGTCAAGTTCAACTTGAAGGAGGGTGAGACCATTGAGCAGAAGGCTGAGCAGATCACTGGTAAGACCATCAAAGACAGAGAAATCACTGGTGCTGTTGCCGTTGATGTCAGAGTCGCCAAGTCTGAGACTGAGGAGAAGGAGGGTTCCGCTGAGACTGCTGAGCCAGTGGCTTCTGAGGAGGATGCTGTGGTTTCCGAGCATGTTGACGATTCTGCCCCTGCTGCTTCTGAGGAGATTAACTGATCAGAGACCAGTTTGAACCCCTATCAGAAAACGTGCCGTTAGACGCATAAGACAAGATTCCAAAAGACCATGTGGCTACCCATGATCCTAATTGAAATGATTGAATGAATTGATTACTTATTCTTTACCCCAGCAAGATCTATGTAGCAGTCGTAATCCAGATACTCATCAAAACCGTTCTATTGTTGTCGCTTCTGCCAAGGCCGGCTTTAGCTCCCAAAACGGGGGTCGGCCCGATCGGTAGTCCTCACATTCGCCTATCGTCCCTTCTCAAGCTGGAACGTCTCCTAGCACCATCACCTCCCTGTCTATAGCGGCAATTTTGCTTTGGATCTTGTTTTTCGGTGACTAACTTGGTTCCCAATCCAATTCTTCAACTCCAGCAGCGTCAAACACGTTCAATTGCCCACTCTCCGGATTTTACAGTACAGAACAGTTTCCTATCAGGACGTTTAGAAGCCTTGCACCTTTGCCGTGTTTCTGTCGGCAGTACAGTACCCCGGGGCCTTAGGGGGTGCACATGGATCGTATCCTTCAAAATTAGGGATAACAGAGAACTAAAGAGCCTTATAATAGTTCTGAATATTCAATAAGAGTGTGTGTCGATTGTTATCTCCATACAAGATGTCACAAGAAGTGTGCTCATCTTGCAGAGGATGAGCTCTCGGAGATGTGTCTAGACCAGTTCGCGGCGTTTTCTCACGCTGTGTCCCGAACCGTGTTTCTCTATCACGAGGAGACAACGTCATATATAAAGTCTTTCTGCCCTCCACAAGCTACTAGCCGCCCACTAAAAGATCTGCCGCTCCATCGAACCACGCATTTAGTGACCCCGCTACACTCCATCACTGCCCGTCACTATGAGCACGCTGGAATCTCAGCTGGGAAGATGCCCCAAGCTGTGGAAATTCGATGACCTCACAACGTGTGGCCGAGTCATCTACTTCGATACCTACACTCCCGCTCTGTTGCTTGCTGTCTCATTCACCATCATCACTCTCAAAGGAATCTACAACTACATAAAGTACACTCATACTGGGTCTGCTACAGAAAATAAGGAGACAGAGCCGCTCTTGGGCTCGTCACCGCTCGCCGAAGGACAGTCATACACTGACGGGGTGCTTTCCGAACGCTTTACAGAGGAAATCAAGAGAAGACACTTTGACACCGCGTCCCTTCCTCCAGTCAAGATCAATGGAGATCCACATGGAAAGCTTGAGTACATTCCGAGAACTACCACCGAGAAACTCAGGGTTGTCGTGGAATGGATCCTCATTCTTGCTCAGGTTGCCCTCGCCGCCCAGAGTTACTACATCACCAAGAGCACACTCCACCACCGCGCTATTCTCGTCAACATCGCACTTTGGACATGGCTCCTGTTACTCACGACAGTCAGAATTGCCAACTTGAACGACACCTACAAGACGGTTCTCAAGATTGTTCCAAACCTCTGGGCTAACAACCTCACAATCTACTTGTTCCTCTGGTTCGCCAAGGTGCTTGTTTTCAGATCAGCTCTCACCGGACACACTGGCGTCTTCAAGAACTACTACATTGCTGACTTCATTCTTGTATCTGCCTTGTTCGTCAACCTCCTCACGTCCCGTGTCGGATACAGATGTCCGTACATCTACATCTCTGATGTGGAGAGACGCGCAGCACCTGAGCCATACATCTCCATGCTCAGCTTCATCACATTCTCATGGATTGACCCAATGATCTGGACCGCGTTCAAGTCTACGCTCACTGTGAACCAGATCTGGGATTTGAGAAAGGATGATTTCTCCTACTACGTTGTCAAGTCCTTCAGACAGTTTTCTCAGCGTCATTCGCTCAAATTCAAGTACAGACTTATGCTCTTCTTCTTGCCATTTTTGCTGCTTCAGGCATTCTGGGCCATCACTGAGTCGATGATTGTCTTTGCCCCAACTATTCTCTTGAAAAGAATTTTGGAGTTCGTTGAGGACAGATCCACTGGAACTGTCTCCTTGGCTTGGTTCTACGTCTTCACCATGTTCTTCTCCAAGCTCTTGTCTGTCGTTGCTTCCGGTCAAGCTCTCTTCTTGGGAAGAAGAGTCTGTATCAGATTGAAATCAGTTGTCATTGGTGAGATCTACGCAAAGGCATTGAGAAGAAAGGTCAGTACAGCCGCCAAGTCTGAAGACAAGGCCGATGCTGGTCTTGATGATGATGCACCAGCTGATAAGGACGACAAGTCCGATGATGCTGAGGAGGACAAGACTTCTGCCAATCTTGGTGCTATCATCAATTTGATGGCCGTTGACGCTTTCAAGATTTCCGAGGTCTGTGCTTACCTGCATGCTTTCTTCGGTGCTGGCTGTATGATCATCGTGTCCATCTACCTCCTCTACAACTTGCTTGGTTGGAGTGCACTTGTTGGTGCTGCCTCTATCATTGCGATGTCTCCTCTCAACTTCCACTTTGCTAAGAAGATGGGTGAACTCCAGAAGCTGATGTTGGGAGTCACTGACAGACGTATCCAGAAGCTCAATGAGACCTTCCAGTCCATCAGAATCATCAAGTTCTTTGCCTGGGAGAAGAAGTTCGAGGAACAGATTCTCAAGATCAGAAACGAAGAGTTGGCGTACTTGAGAAGCAGATGTATTGCTTGGACTTTTGCCGCTGGTATTTGGTACATCACTCCAACTATTGTCACATTTGTCTCTTTCGGTTGTTACATCTTCGTTGATGGCAAGAAGCTCACGACACCTGTTGCGTTCACTGCGTTGTCTCTTTTCAACTTGTTGAGAAACCCATTGGATCAGCTCAGTGACATGCTTTCCTTTGTCATTCAGTCCAAGGTTTCCTTGGATCGTGTCCAGGAGTTTTTGGATGAGGATGAGACCACCAAGTACGAGCAGTTGACCCGCAGCACCAAGAGCAATGGTCAGATTGGTTTCAAGAATGCCAGTTTCTCGTGGGATTCCAAATCTGATACTGATTTCAAGTTGAGAAACCTCAATGTTGACTTCAAGATTGGTCAGTTGAACGTTATCATTGGTCCTACTGGTTCTGGTAAGACTTCTTTGTTGATGGCATTGCTTGGAGAGATGGAACTCACCAACGGTGACGTCTACTTGCCCGGTTTCCACCCAAGGGAGGATCTGGAAGTTGATCACGATGGTCTTACTGAGTCGGTTGCATACTGTTCCCAGGGCGCTTGGTTGTTGAACGATACCATTAGAAACAACATCATATTTGGTTCTCCTTTCAGGAAGGATCGCTATAAGAAGGTTGTTCAGGCATGTGGTCTTGCTCGTGACTTTGAGATCTTGAAGGCTGGTGATCAGACTGAGATTGGTGAGAAGGGTATTGCACTTTCTGGTGGTCAGAAGCAGCGTGTTTCTCTTGCAAGAGCTTTGTACTCCAACTCCAAGCACGTCTTGCTTGATGACTGTTTGAGTGCTGTTGACTCTCACACCGCTTTGCACATCTATGAAAACTGTATTTCCGGTCCACTCATGGAAAAGAGAACTGTCTTGTTGGTTTCCCACAATGTTGCTTTGACTATCCGGTCTGCTGCTTTGGTTGTCGTCATGGACAATGGTAAGATTGCCAGTCAGGGTTCACCAGGTGATCTTTATGATGCTGGTGCTTTGGGTACCGACGAGATGATCAAGAGCTCTGTTGCTAACTCAAGATCTGCTTCTGCTGTGGATCTGAAGGGTAAGGCAGAAGGCGTTGCCGCTGCTGCCATCGAGCGCAAGCTGAAGGCTGTTACTGATTACGAACCAACTGTTGATGAGGAAGAAGAGTTGGAGAATCTCAAGAAGGGTAAGTTGATCGAAGAGGAGACCAAGTCTGATGGTGTTGTGTCCATTGAGGTGTACAAATGGTTCTTCGAGATGTTTGGTGGCTTCCCAGTCATTATTGGTCTTTTGGTTCTGTTCACCTTCTCCCAGTACTCACTCATTGGACAGTCCTGGTGGGTCCGTTCTTGGGCCAAGGCTATGGATGCCACTGGTCTTAGCGTCTTGAGTACAATGGCTGAACAGAACGCATATGGTCATGGTTTGTACCAGCTGGCTTCTAAGCCATTGAACGTGCTTGCCCTCAGGTACTACCATGCCAAGACTGAGTTCGATGCTTTGAGAGTCAACGACCCATCAGTCTACTACATTACCATCTACGGTATCTTTGGTCTCGGTTACGCTATTGCTTCCTGTTTGAGAATCATCTATGTCTTCTTGTCCGGTATCCGTGCCTCCAAGAGAATCTTCAAGAGGGTCCTCCACAAGGTCTTGAGAGCCAAGCTCAGATTCTTTGATTCTACTCCGATCGGAAGAATTATGAACCGTTTCTCCAAGGACATGGAGTCTGTTGACCAGGACTTGACGCCGACGGCTGATGGTGCACTCGCTTGTATTGTCGGTGTTGTTGTGATCTTGTTTTTGATTACTGCCATCACTCCAGGCTTCTTCTTCTTTGCCATTTTTGTTGTTGCTCTCTACTATGCTGTTGCTTTCTTCTATTTGGCTTCATCCAGAGAGTTGAAGAGATTTGACTCTTTGACCAAGTCGCCTATTCACCAGCACTTCTCCGAGACGTTGGTTGGTGTGAGTACGATCCGTGCCTATGGTATTGAGCGTACTTTCTTGCAGGAGAACTTGAACAAGATCGATGAGAACAACAGACCATTCTTCTACATGTGGGTTGCCAACAGATGGTTGAGTTGCAGAAACGATCTTGTCGGTGCTTTGATTGTTCTGTTCTCTGGTTGTTTCGTGTTGTGGTCCATTGACTGGATTGATGCCGGTATGGCTGGTATCTCTTTGTCGTACGCCATCAGTTTCAACGAGTCGGCTTTGTGGGTTGTCAGATTGTACGCCAATGTTGAAATGAACATGAACTCCGTTGAGAGATTGAAAGAGTACCTGGACATCGAGGAGGAACCAGCTGAGTTTATTCCAGGTAAGGAACCACCTGCGTCTTGGCCACAGCATGGCAAGTTGGAGGTCAGCAACGTCTCTTTACGTTATGCTCCACAGCTTCCAAGAGTCATCAAGAATGTGACATTCGATGTTGAACCAGAGAACAAGATTGGTATTGTTGGAAGAACAGGTGCTGGAAAGTCTACGATCATCACTGCATTGTTCAGATTCTTGGATCCTGAGACTGGTTTCATCAAAATTGATGGTGTTGATATCACCTCTATTGGTTTGACTACCTTGAGACAAGCGATCACGATCATTCCACAGGACCCTACATTGTTCACTGGTACGATCAAGTCCAACTTGGATCCGTTTAACCAGTACAGTGATGAGCAGATCTTTGAAGCTTTGAAGAGAGTCAACTTGATTTCGTCCGATGAGATTTTGGCCCAGGCACAGGGTGTGTTGAGAGATGCTTCAGACGATGAGAATGTGAACAAGTTCCTCAACTTGAACAACGATGTCAGTGAAGGTGGTGGAAACTTGTCTCAGGGTCAACGTCAGCTCATGTGTCTCTCAAGATCTCTTTTGAAGGCACCAAAGATCATGTTGTTGGACGAAGCTACTGCTTCCATTGACTACGAATCTGATGCCAAGATTCAGCAGACGATCAGACAAGAGTTCTCACATGCCACAATCTTGACCATTGCTCACAGACTCAGATCGATCATCGACTATGACAAGATCTTGGTCATGGACGCAGGTGAGGTTGTTGAGTATGAGCACCCTTACAAGTTGCTCAGTGACAAGAAGAGCAAGTTCTATGGTATGTGTGTTGACAGTGGAGAGCTTGAGATTCTCATTCAGTTGTCCAAGGAGGCATATGTTAAAAAGATGAACGCCCACAAGTGAGTGTTGCTGAGAATGGTGGCGATAGAAATGAAGGTGCTGTTCAGTTTTGAGGTTTACGTTACTATTTGAGTTTAGATGGTTGTTTTGAATACAAGCCACATGTGCATTGAGTTTATCACGTCTTGTATATGCGGGTCGTTCTCTTGTCGTAGCTAGTGCACCTCTCAGATCTCTGCAATCCTGGTTCCTGGACGTTCCTAGGGTATATCGCGCCACACTTCTTCGCCAGCCTTATCAGTCACGTGCATTCACGTGCCGCTTCGGGGTACCGATTCGGAAGTTTTGGAAGATCTTATGGTCTCCAGCTCATCGCTTGAGGCCTACTCATCGAACAGCTGATCAAGATACACAGACAACTTACAAGATGATGGATGGAGAGACACAACCGCTTCTCCCGCATCACCAGACGGTGCCCCACCTGGGTACGATGGCTGTTATGTCCCTTATCATCAACAAGATGATTGGAACAGGCATTTTCAGCACGCCCTCATTGATCTTTTCGCTATGCGGGTCCATCGGTACAACACTTGTACTATGGGTGCTCGGAGGAGTCGTGTGTTTCTGTGGATTGAGCATATACATCGAATTTGGGCTCGAGATGCCTGTCAGTGGCGGAGAGAAGAACTACCTACAACGAGTATGGAAGACGCCGCATGGGCTTGCAGAGTGTGTCTACGCCCTTCAGATAGTTCTTCTTGGTTTCAGTTCAGGAAACTCCTATGCATTTGGCAGATACGTGCTGTTTGCCCTTGGGTATGGCGAGAATGATTGGTCGGCAAGATGGGTCGGTGTGTTGGTGATCACCTTCATCGTGTATCTTCACGCGTGTCATCCATATCACGGAACGAGATTCTTCACCATTCTGGGAGCCGTCAAGGTGCTGGTCCTTCTCTTAATTGTCGTACTTGGGCTGCTGGTGTCCATTGGACTTCTTGACGTGGAGGGCGGAAAGACGGACAACTTCAAGGACATATGGGGAACGTACGAGGGTTACCAGGGCAACAGTTACAACATCTCCGTTGCACTTCTGCAAATCATCTACTCATTCAAGGGCTGGGAGAACGCCAACTATGTTCTGAGTGAAGTCAAAAATCCACACCATACTCTCAGAATTGCTGCCCCACTGAGTGTGGCCCTCACAACGGTGTTCTACTTCCTGGTGATTCTGTCGTACTATGCTGTCATTCCACACTCTGAGCTCAAGGACTCTGGTGTTCTGATTGCCGGTGTCTTCTTTCGCAAGATCTTTGGCGACACCTTCAGTTCCCGTGTTCTCCCGTTACTGATCTCACTTTCCAACTTTGGTAACGTGCTTGCTGTGTCCTTCTCGCACTCACGAATTAACCAGGAGCTCGCCAAGGAGGGGCTGATTCCATATTCTGGTGTGTTTTCCCGATTGCGAAACTCGCTCTTGCTCCACTGGTGCGTGACTGTGCTGGTTCTCATCCTGCCGCCGAATGGGGACGTGTACCAGTTCGTGGTCAACCTGTATGCATACCCGGGGACATGGATCAATGCGTTTGTGGCATTGGGATTGATGTACTTGCACTGGAACAGCGAGTCAGAGAAGTGGGGGTTGGAGACTGGAGAAAAGAAATGGCATGCTCATTGGATGGCGTGTGTGGTGTTCTTGGTGAGCAATCTGTTCCTAGCCATCTTCCCCTTCATTCCGCCACCATCGGGCGTTGACACTGGAAACTACCCGTACTACGTCTTCCCGTTGACCGGGTGCTCTGTGCTGTTTGCTGGTGGTCTTTACTGGTACATTAGACGCAAGAATTGGGTGTAAGTGGAGGTGGTGGTTGGCTATATAGAAAAGTGATCAATAAATAGAGGTCATAAATAATGGTATGAACAGGAGCACTTCGACATGAGCTTGTAGGTCAAAACGCTTGCGTTGAACAAGATGACATCTATATAGTGTGCAGGGTCATTGCAGGGCCGACATAAGAGTGCTGTGTTTGTGTGAGGAGGTCGTAAAATCGTCATCATCTCGAAGTGGAGATCAGTTCAGTAGAGACTCAACAGAGAGTCGTTTGCTCTGTGGGACTTCTGGTGTACTCGTTGGATGGGTTCTAGGTACAAAATGGTACGCCTTGATTGGTGGCAGTGAGATGATGCTGGAAGAGAGGTTGTAGTGGAGTTCCGGTTCGGTAGAGCGTGGCGATACTGCAACATTGTATGGGAAGGATGAGATAGAAGAGGCCCTTTGTCTTGGTGATAATGAGACTAGTGTTGAATCAGATGCTGTAGATGTGTCACTTGTGATTGAGCTTGCCTTATGTGGTGGTGGCTGGAGAGAGAAGGAAAATGTCATAGAGGCCATCGAGTCGGGAAGACTGGCTGAGATTTGAGATGTTTCACCGCAGGAAGACGCTGGTGGGCTCACAGGAGTATCAGCCTTGGGAGAGGTCTTATAATTGACAAACACCGCTCCTTTCATAGGCCATTCACACTCAAGGCCCTTGGACTCGCAGAAGTTGCACGAGGGTTTGGTTTCATCGCACTTCTTATGACGTCGTCTGCAGCATAGACAGCCGGTTCTGGTTCTCTTGGACTTGGAGGGCATAGGTTGGTTCATTTCAGCGTAGCTCTACAATTCACACTGAATAAGCATCAACTGAAGGGCAGTGCAACACTCTTTATACATACAGAGCTAATTCTCCGTGGGGCCGAATCCCGGTGAAATGACCCTCCGCCCTTCCGCTTTGGGCACTGGTAGCCGGCGCGCGCTGGGGGAAGTCACCGAGGAGTCATCGCCGTTTGTGTCAGGAGCAGCGGAGGCTATCTTCTAGCCGCGGGGTAAGCACGATAAACGCTTTAAGGTGCGCTCCTCTCGGCTCCACAGCGGGGGACGGCTGAGAGTTATACGATTGGTATTGTCATGTGCAAGTGATTCTCTGGATCTTGTCGCTGGCAGGGCACGTCCGAGCTCGGATCAGCTCTCCAAAGGGGTCAGGTCCTCCCTGATTTGTGATCCCTCCTGACTCCTGACTCCTGACTCCTGACTCTAATGCGGAAACCTCCTCCAACGCCGATTCGGACTCCATTTGAATATACACTCAAACTCTCCCTCCATCTCATACTTCCAGCTTATTTCGTAAGCACCTCCAGGCTCCAGCTCGCCTCTCCACCGGCAGTCACGGAGCAGCGGCAGCCCCTCTTGGGTCTCTGGGTCAGAGTCAAAATACAGCAACAACTGCAGTCGCTTAACACCGGGTGAACTCGGATGCCTCCATATCACTTGTCTTGGACAAGCTGTCAACCCTCGAAGTGTCTTATTCTAATTGTGCTGTTGTTTCTCTTCTAGTAGCAAGTTACATGAACCAGGACAGGTGCGGACGATAGGAAGCGCGGGGTATGGCAAAGGTCATCTGGCAAGAGTAGCAACAGGACATACAAGATGATGGAAGACACTCATCACTGATCACACATACTTCGTACAAGAGTGATCAGTTATGAGTTGTGAGGGCAATGATAGCCGTGGATTACCACAAGCCTCCAGATTTCCAGTCCTCAATCACCTGGGCCAAAGACTTCCCAAACGGTCGAAGGTCTCATATGAGGGGCAGGTCGGCAGGTCCTCAAAAGGGTAGTTTTTACCTCTTCCACCTCAGGTCTCAACTGAAAGGACACTGCCCTTGATTGGCAGTTGAACTAGCAGGAATTATAGAACCACTACGTCAGAGTTAGCGTCAGGGTCGCGGCGAAATGGAGATTGACCACCAAAGGACGTCTATGTGCTCTCAAAAGAAAATGAGGCGATACTAATTCTGGATTTACGGGGTGGTTACATCTACAACGTTTTATCTGTAAGTTCTTCGGTAATGCTCAGCTGGTGTGTCATATGTTTCACTAATGGTTTAGCCATCATCCATCATGGAAAATATGGGCCCCGGATACATATGGTCTCCCCGCGAATTAGCTGCCGGCCGGTTGGCGCACTCGCGACAAGCTTCAGGGGTACATATTTGGCCCCTTGAAAGTTGAATAATTCTATTCCACAACCAGTTCTATATTCAAATTCTTCTGGGTGTGTTAAAACAAGTACTCTAAGCATACCGAACACTACGTAGCTCTAAATATCTGATTTTCGAAAATTTCTTATAAAGTTTTTAAAGATTTTTCAGGACAATTCATCCGATCTTGACTTTGACTTTGAGAAATTTTGACTTGGTGGCAAAAAATAACTGCTAAAAATGGCATTAAAATACCATAATTCAACTTGTCCTGATTTATTGGATTGACTGGTATATATTTTTCACCGGAAAAGATTGAAATTAGTATTTTTGGAAGCCCAAGTAGAAAGAGATCGAAATGGCTGACGTCAGCAGGCGCCCCGAAGGATCCTGGAGGGCCATATAGAGGGCGTTCGATCTCGATCTTCAAGTCGTGAGCTAGCGTCCTACAATTGGTAATTCAGATCTATATCGTGTGTTGTATCATGTATGTACCTCAACAACTAACAGACTAACTAACTATTTGATAAACGCATGATTCATTGTTGGGTAACCTCTTCTTTGGAAGCAGTACCGGCTGCGGCCTCAGCCTCCCACTGTGCCTTGAACTCCTTGTATCTGAATGGTTCATCACAGAATCTCATAATCTTTTCGATAACATTTCTTGGTGGGTGAGTGTATGGGTTTTGCTTAGTCTCAATAGCGTTCTGATCATCACCAAGGTAATAGTTCTTCTGGAAGAACGAGACAACGAATGGAATGCATGTCAATCCAAGCGCAGCTGCAAACAAGTAGTAGGACACGTCGAAGTAAGCCATCTTGGCTGCCTCTCTCTCTGGTGAGTTGTAATCCAAGTAATAAATGTCAGTCACTGAACCATAGTAAGTGGCGACCATGGTGTCGTTGACGGTGGAGGGCATGTAGTGTCTCAAGAGACCTGGAAGCTTGGTCTGCCAAATGGCACCAGCAATGGCAGAGCCAATGGCCTGACCAATAGTAGACCACAAGGACAAGAGCGAGATAGCAAGTGCGGTGTCCTGATGTGGAACAGAAGCTTGGGAAGAGACCTGAGAACCAACAACAGAGCAGGCACCACCAATTCCAATGAGCAGCTGTGTCCAGACAACAGCAACCGTTGAGCAATTATCATAACGAGCCCAGAATGTGATACCCATGGCAACAACCTGGATGGAAAGACCAAATGTCTGGAGATACTTGGCTCTGTGCGTGTATCTTTGAATCAAACCGACGACGACACCAAATGTACAAGAGGCCATGGTGAATGTATTGTTGAAGTAGGTCCAGTTCTGGTAGGACCAGTTGAAAACGACAAGAGCGTAGGATGAGAGGTAAGCAAGACGAATCATACCACCAAGCTGGTAGAAGAAGTCAATGCAGACAGCAGTCATGAAAGTTCTGTTGAAGATGATTCTCTTTGGCATCGATGGAACTGGAGCCAGGTAGAACTCATACAACGTGTAGAGGATCAACAAGACACCACCGACAACGAACATGGCAATGAGAGAAGGGTTCTTCCACTGATCTTTGGCAGTGCTGTACAATGAGAGTGGCAACAGCAAGAGAGCCCAGCCGAAGGCAAGAAGCAACAACCCAAACAAGTCACACTCAATACACTGGTCATACAGGTATCTGAACATCTCCTTGGTGCTTCTGTTGCTTGGAGGACGGACGTTTCCGAGTGCAGCCTGTACGTTCTTGGCCTGGTGCTCCAAGTAAGACATGAGTAGAATGGCTGGGATGATGGTAACAGGGACGATGATACAGAACATACCGTAACCCCATCTCCAGTTGTGATTCAAGACAGCCTCGACAATCAACCCAGTGAACCAGGTGTTGATGATGTATGGCGAGGAAAGAAGGCCAAGAAGAAGTCCTCTGTACTTGAGTGGAGTGATATCAGCAGAGATAAGTGTGATCAGCAAACTGATACCAGTAGATCCAATCGTCATGATGACGTTACCAACAGTGTAAGCAATGACGTTCTGACAAGCTGAACATATGATAGCACCAATGATGAAAAATGTCAAGGCAACGCCAAAAGTCCATGGTCTGGATGTGATGTCGGCAATCTTTGCAATGATGACTGGGGAAACGGAGGAGATGATGGAGGTAGCGACGTCAACGGTAGCCAGCATGGAGTGATGACCGAAAGCAGAAGTGGCCTCTGGAGAGTAGTTATATGTGGTGACAGCCTCGAAAGAGTAAACCCAGGAGATGACCAACAATGCAAGCCAGAACAAATATCTCATCTTCTTACCAGTTGGAGCGTCCATTGTGGCCTTGACCATCTCCATTCTTGACACACCACGGGACTGGTAGAGCTTGACATCAGCAGAGTTGGCGTCAGCACCTTCAACAGGACCATCAACGGTGAACGCCTGCTTCTCAACATCTCTTACCTCGTCACCAGAGACTGAGTCAGACTTAGAGTTGACCTGTGCGAGTTCGTTGTCACTGACCATGGTGATCGTACGTGAACTTGTGAAGTTTGGAAGACCAGCTACAACAGACACACATACTACCGACACAGCCAGAATACGAGACGGAGCGCATGACTTATATAGTTGTGCCCTCTTGTTTTTCCTTCCCGTTCAAAGTTCAGCCTTCGAGTGATCTTGCATTTGAGGGTGTTAAGAGACTAGACTCTAGAGGAGGGACTCATTCGCTGCTGCGGCCGTGCAGATCGACAGATCTCCAACAACGAATAGTAGGAGGAGTACTGTCAAGTAACAAAGTAACGAGGGTCGCTACTGTGGCAACAGATATATAACGTCACCTTATTGGTACGAAACTGGTCTCTATAATGTGAGAGCGCCCCCGAGAAAGCAAAATATTTTGTCTAATAATGAATGCCTCAGAGTCCGAACGGCGGCCCTGCATACGATATCGAGACTCTGAGTCCCGAGCGGCATTTCAATCGCAACAATGTTACGGTTGTGACTGGGGGAGCATATATGGGTCTTGTGAATGTGTTTCTATGTCACCAAAAAGTAATGACCTTTCAGAGTGCCGGTGAGAGAGAGGCATCTGAAAACTTGACACAGCTGGTGTCTGCGGACTTCCAAGATCTGCAGACGAAAATAAGCTTAATTGCTGTAGGTCATGAGTCTCTTTGCGGATGGGAACAATAACCTAGACCATCTTCTGGACTGGAGCTGGATAGTTAGCTATAAACGTATTGGTTGAGGGAGGCGAACAACAGAACCAATCAACTAACACCATCCTCAAGGTATACTAAATGTGCAACCAATCACAAAAGATGTTTGCCTGTCCGCCAATAACGTTATGCACAGCAAGGTAAGTAATTTGCGGCTACTGCAGAGACCTTCCATATCTGGACGTTTGGCGACAGAAACAATTACAATTGAAGGTCAGGGTTTTAAAGTTATCAGATAGACACTCGTGATGACTAACCGGACTCATGAGCGGGAATGAGTGATTTATGGGCTGATGGAGGTGTCCTTTCCCTCCATGTTGGTGAGAAAGCCGAGCCTCAACACACCCAGAGCGGAGCCGAGTTGTCAGAAGGCACAGATACCACAGATGGCGCCAGGTGATCACAATAGGTGGTACTAGTAGCGATGAGAGATCTGGTACACGAGCTATGGGACATCTGATCGGATCAGATAAAAAGCATGTGGAGACCTGTGGGAGAGGTGCATGTACCTCCTGACCAACCTAGACCGTGGACTAGTTCTCTTCAACTTGTATGGACGACACCAATCCCTCCTTAACATTCCACGAGATCGCGATGACCACCAAGAGTCGAGAGACAGCTCAAGAACTACGGCTCACAAGGCCTTTCCGAGACAACGTGGAAATGGCACGCCCTAGCACAAAAGCCGACCCCTGGACCAAACTTCTCAGACCGCGACATCGGATTTTCGTGGGGCAAGGACTGGCACGTCCCAAATAGGCAGCGGCTAGAATGTGTCAGAATTCCGATTTTGGGGTGTTCTTTTGTGACTGGTTACTGGTCTGGCTAGCTGCAAGATGTTGCCGTTAGATCTTGTATTGCGCGGGTTTCCACGCTGATTGGGTGGAATAGTTGGGGGTTGGGGTTGGACCGTTGGGGATGGGCTTGGTGGAGGTGAGTTGATCGAGATGCGGCAGAGCTCGAGTTCGATGAGCTCAGATCTTAGGCGACCCGGAATCCTATGGCACTAATAGCTTCTCAGCTATTCTTTCCTTAACCTGATCTGCTATATAGAGCTCTCACTTAGATCATTCAGGAGGTCTTCGGTGACTGGTGTTCTCGTGGACCAGGTCACCAGAGCCTCTCTAGCGGGCTTAGTCGAGGAGCATATGCGTTGACGTCAAGACCAATCAATTGAACCTTCTGTCTGGAAGACCGGTAGAACGTTTGAGAAGCAGAAACATGTCGCAGACTGTTAATGGGCAACCAGAAGACTTTTGAAGTGTGTATATGTCTACGCACAAAAGTGAGGTGTGTGTATGATCAAACCTTCACTCACAAGACCAGACAGGGTCCTGCATAGAGGGTTCAAGAGGGTTCCAAAGGGTTACATGTTCATTTTGATCATATATTCGTGGACATATTCAGAAATATCCGAGTCTACGTCGGATACCAAAATACCAACATATCCCAGCAATGCAAGTTCGTCTTTCACACCTTGATTCGGGAATTAGCGGGTGTCAAATGTTGACATCTGTGTGGATGCCGACGATTAACACAACATCAGCACAACATCAGCACAAAAGCCAGCAGCAGCACGGCCCAGAATCCCAGTATACCCTTGTTGAAATCAATAGGATCACTCGGGTTGAATTGAGGGCTTGCAAAAACAGCTGTGGGTCCACCACTCGTCTTGGACCCTGCTAGTGCTCTGGTGACGGCACCAAAGAGGTCATACCGCGTCGTTAGGTCGTACCAGAGTTGTGTGCGAGACAGAAGGACGACAGAGAGGAAGAGCAGAAGGGCATGTATCGTGGTTTTGTGCTCGTTGTAGAAATACGTTGAGTCATCAGAGGGCCTGGTGTTGATGGATGTGTCTGTGTGTGTCTTGGGGCTCATGTTGACGGCTTGTGATCCGGGGCTTGGGTCTCCTGATCGTATTTTTTTTCGAGGAGCTGAGTAGTTTGGCACAGATGATAGTGGCCCGAGATATAAGCGTGTGTCTTCCCAATTTGAGAGATCAGTCAAGGTTCCTAGGAGTCTTTAGATGAAAGATGCCAAGGTTGTCGACTAGAGTCAGGTTTTCACATGACCGCCTGAGCTGAGCGCGGCGCTAAAGCCGATCCACGCGGTAGACCAACGCCCAGAAGAGATTTTTTGGTGTTTCTTTGCTCTAATGAAGCACAGAGAACAGTACTTACTGATCCAAGTGCTCAATACATATTGAACCACCGTTATAAGAGTTCAGTCGCTCTAGAAGTTCTGCTGGTCCTCGTATTGTTCATGGCGGTGTCCGGGTGTTTCCCCAACCCTCGTCAAAGATTTGGGCCAACGGGAGAGCGCGGTTTGGCAACACCACCACACAATCAGGTCATCATCAGTAACATCACAACCATGTCCGGAGGTCCTGCTCCCGTCTTCAAGGTATGTTTATGCAAAGAACCTGCCGTTATGACCTTCCCTTCTTCATTTTAAGGAAGGACTGGCCACTTGGCTGACCGCCTCACGCAGACCCCGTACTAACCACCCCACACTACAGAAGTACACCACCGGCTCCAAGGGTATCTGGGAGAAGATTCGCCAGCTGCTCACTCTCGTTCCAAACCGTTCATCCGGTAACCCCGTGGTGCCTCTGTACCGTGTTCCAGCTCCTGGTAACCACCCAGTTGCAAAGGACTACGAGGACCCACACACATATCCAGCTGCTGATATTGCCGAGAACTTGTACTTCAAGAGAGATCACAGAAGAAACTATCCTCGTGTTTCCGGCTTCGACCAAACCAAGATCTCAGGACTTCTCGAGGTCGGTTCTCTCAAGGATCCACGTGTGCTTGTCGGGAAAGCTGGTGAGCAACAGTTGAGCGTCTTCAACCAACCAGGCACAGATGTGTACATCAGCCAGGCCTTGAAGACCGTCCCTGACTCAGTTGTGTATGGACAGATCTTGGGAAAGGAAGGTGAACCTGTCTTGGCTCCCTCTTTGAACAAGGGCTTGAAGTGGCACATTGTCAGAGAGAATGGTGTCTATGCCGAGGGGGAGTACCCGTGCAGACTGTTCAACACCACCATTGAAGCGGCTGCTCCTGCTCCTGCTCCAACTCCATAGTGCACACGTCCCTCGCTATTTATTACTTATTTATTAACCACCTATTTATTCTAACTGACACAGTTAATCCATACATCTACACCATCCATTCCCGCCGTGAGCTATCACGACCTGAGATCAGCGTACTACAACAACAGTTATGACAACAAAACATTACATAGAATCTTGATTGTTTAAACATAGTTGATACAGATCCACATCCAGATGTGGAGTGGAAATAGAGTCCTGAAATGGTTCAGTACAAGTGTCTTCTGCTCTGCCCAAAAGCGTAACCAGCGCTGAAGCTTAAACTAGCAATGATGCTGATCAAGACGATGCTCTGTGTCAACTCACTCTGTCCAGACGATGAAGAGTCCTTCCTCTTCCTCTTCTTTGTCTTCTTCACAGACAAATGCGTGCTTGAGACCACAGAAGAGGTGTTTGAAATGTCCATGAAGACAACCTGACTTGCTGACGGGCTCTTCATCTCATCAGGCCCCGGATCTCTTTCTTCAGGGTCAAACTTCTTGCGTGGTGTAGCAAGGATAGTGGTAAGTGATGTGTTGAGGTCAACTGGGACACTTGATGTTCTAGTCATGGCCTTCTTCGTCCTGGACGTAGTTGTGACGAATCGTGCTCTCTTCACAGCGATCATGGAGTCATCCGAATCGTTATCATCATCAACCGCCTCATCAGGTCCAACTTCTTCGGTAAGCACACCAACACTCCTTATACCAGCACTTGACTTCTTGCTCTTTTGGTGATCTAAATCGATCCATGACTCTGTCATAGTGTTAGTACAACACGTCGCAACAGCAACTGGGGGAAGCACACTCACCTTCAAGACCGCGCGGGGTGACACTCTCGGATCTGAAGGCCTCAAAGTCCAGCATCTGGGAGCGGTAGTCGATCTCACTGGACTCGCCATTGAGGTACCACTCTCTTTCTGCGTTAGCCCGCCACTGCGCAAGCTCGCTGTCGTTGTACTGAACCACGTTCTTCATTTGTTGTTGTAGGCACGGGCCGCTGGGAGTTGATAACAAATCTGAGTCTGACTGGTGGCAGGCAGAAGCCTCGATCTGTCTGGTATTCGTGGAGTGCTCCGTTGCTCTTTGGAGAGAGTTGCTCGTTGTGTGTGAGTGTGGAGCGCCTTTACAGGTGCGATGGGGCAAACAATTAATTTTGACACCTCCGTCACAGCTATAGAACAAACGGAGAGACTGGCAGAGAGGGACTAGGGGCTCGCGTCTGGGGTGGGAGCGGGGAAGTTTTGGTGGAGATGGAGCAGACCCGGGTCTGACGGTTGAAAATCAGACTAGAATGTGGGACTAGAGGGACTGGAGGATGATAGAACACGATTATTGTTTCACTTTAGGTGGTAGAGGAACTGATAAGCTGGTTTTGCGAGAGCCAATGAGATGGTTATAACAGTAGATATGAGTGTGATGAGTGGAATGAGGTCATTAGGAATGAATCCAAGTGTCGTAGAACTGATAACTGTGGGAATTGTTAGTTGTTGACAGCAGAATGAACACGTTGGAAAGTACTCACAAATTGTTCCAGGGATCTTGTGGTCTGAGTTCATGAACTTGACATCATTAGTGTAGCACTTATACTGTAGTTCCAACATCAACCAGATCTCGGTGCCGGTGTCAGTCTCAATGGTCTCCAGGTCAAAGTGTACCACGTCAACTGGATCCAGTGCACTCCAGGAGAATCTTGCGTTGTAGAATGAGCCAGGCTCAACACCTTCAACATGAATCCAATGTGTCAGAGACGTTTGTGAGTTTGGCGAGAAGACATTGAAGTCAAACGTAGTGGGCGTGTCGACCTGGAGCACCTCTGCTGTTCTGTCGGGGTGGACAAGAGTGTTTGCAGGGCCCCTGAAGAAGAACGCCTCCGTGTTAGCCACGCAGAGTCGAAGTAGGGTGATAAGGAAAGCAAGATGTGCATACAGCATCATGTGTATGGATTATCAGCCAAACCAAAGTGCTGGGTCGAAACGGCTGCTTGTCCATCAGGATCGAGCACATCAAAAACGAGGCGAGTGCTGCTGGCCCTTACCATAATCCGCGAATTACTCGATGCTCTTCTTCAGAAACGGCCGGATAACAAGGGCAAGGAACATCAACAATTCTTTTGGTTCCAACGTCAAGACGTTCAGTTCTGCTGAAACGCATCACAAGACAAGCGCTGCATACTCCACACTGATCATGTCTAGTCAGCCACGGCCACTAGAGGCAGAAGAAGCAGACCTATGGAGAGCATACGTTGGAAATGTGGATAGCCGGAGCAGACGAGTTCCGCGAGAGAGTGTTGACGACTTCACCAGCTTATTCACACTCAGGAAGATACTTGACATGTTCATCCTTGCCACACTACCGCTCCTGCTGGTCAGGATCATCCGCAATCTACTATCAGCGGCAACGTTTTCCTCGGACATCTTCGATGAGATTGGCGAGTACATCATCAATGACGCATTCACAAGAAACTCACTACTCGAGAAGTTTAGTGATTTGGTGTTTGAGGAGGCTGCTAACTTTGTCGATGTCTCCAGGTTCTTCAAAGTACTCAAGGGCGTCACAGTGGCAGTGTACCTGGCGTACTCCGTCTCCATGTCTGGATACATGGTGTTCACTTTCATCTTCTACTTCATGTGTCTTGTCCTCACAACAACGCGGAGATGGGGCGAACTCCACAGGTTCCTCTTCAGGGTCTTCAAGGGCCGCAACGGTGTGATATGATATCATGCCATGATCTTTAATGAACCAGTGATGAATTAGCGACGTTATATATGACAAGCCTCGGATTGTTGACGTAGTTGTTCCATACTGAGAGGACCACATTGCACCTCCCAGCAAGGATTCCACAGAGTAGTAAGTACGCAGTCTGAACCTAGACCATTGAGACCTGATGTGAGTGTTTCAACCGAGGTTGTTGAGATAGACACACTTGTGGTTGAACTGACTGGGAAGGAATCCCGGCAGCCGAGCGTTGTCTAATTCTTCCCCATCATCTGTGGGCGGCCGTTTCGCGTCACGTGACATATTGGGTGCCGGAGTGTGGCGCTTGAATCGCGCGCGATTGTGTCAAACTATCGATCACGTCAGCTTGCCACTGTACTTTGTGAGATCTTGAGGCTGTCTGCGTTGCGCTGGAAACGATCTGTGTAACGGCAAATGGGGAGACAGTGCAAGACAAGAAGTACTTGAATACAATTGATGTATACGAAAGTGAAATCAAAGATAAGGATAAAAGATAAGATAGATAGCTCTAAAAGAGAGGCGTGGTCCAGGGAAGCTCCAGGACCAGTCAAAGTTTTCAAAGTGGTGGACAATCTGGTGTCCGGGTGTTATCGCCGAAAGCGGCGTTGATTCCCAAAGCACCAAATATCCTCCCTCTCTCCCTAAACGATGTGCTTCATGCAGGTAGTAGCCAACGAAGTTTGTCACTCACGTATTCATGTTCGAGACGACTGCCTTCGGTTGTGTGATCCAAGAAGGAACCAACCGGGGAGCCAAAGAACTCGAAAGCCGGACGGAGATCAGAGTGCGTAATTGAATTGCGCCAGCTCTGCCTTCATCTGCTTGAGCTCCTTGAGAGCCATGAAGAGTTCAGGCTCCTCAGAACTGTTGCCGTCGTCATTCTCTTCGTCGTCGAATGCGTCAGCAAAGGTGTCGTGACTGGAACTGCTCTTCTTGCGTGATGGCAAAGAGTCGAAACCTTCGATGGTGCCGGCCTTAGCAGAGCTCTTGGAAGAGCGACCAGACCGACTCATCTTGTGGGAAATGTAATTGAGAGAAGTGTTGAGAGGTTGGAGAGATTGTTTCTTGTGCTTTGAAGTGAATTGGAATGGTGGTTTGTATCAAATCCTTCGGTGAAATGAAACGTATCAAAAATAATTATTTTTGTACTTTGTGAGATCTTGAGGCTGTCTGCGTTGCGCTGGAAACGATCTGTGTAACGGCAAATGGGGAGACAGTGCAAGACAAGAAGTACTTGAATACAATTGATGTATACGAAAGTGAAATCAAAGATAAGGATAAAAGATAAGATAGATAGCTCTAAAAGAGAGGCGTGGTCCAGGGAAGCTCCAGGACCAGTCAAAGTTTTCAAAGTGGTGGACAATCTGGTGTCCGGGTGTTATCGCCGAAAGCGGCGTTGATTCCCAAAGCACCACCACACTCCAGACGTGGCCCTAACGGGTAGATTAGGGCTTAGGGCCGGCCAAAGGCGGCACTAGCCTCCACAGTTGTGGTTGTCGGGGTTCACTAGCCACATGAATGCATTTCAAGAGCCTCAACATCGGAGAGAACGACCACATCTGCGTGGGAGAAGCACTATCCACTCCGCCTTCTTCCCTCTTTAGGACTGTTCTCCGGGACCTCTGATAATAAACAAGATGATGACACGGCGCTGCTCCGAACCCTTCGTGCACCCTGTGCGCTGAGGACATGAGAGCCACCACACAGAACAACCCACAACTATGGCACTGTGCTACGGGGCAACCAACTGAAAGTTTGGTGTATGACTCCACAGAGTTTGCTCTATGGTGTAAGGGCCCGGATGTTGAATAGCACGAATATCAATCATGTGGGCATTTACCCGGGCTGGGCTGGCTCCGACCTCCCCCTTGCGAGCTCCGACATCAAATGTGGCTAGTGCGACACACAGTTTGTGCCATCCACGCAGGCCTTAGCCACTCACATCATCGGAGCGCGTAATCGGGTGCTCAATGATGCTATCCTCCGAAGTGATTCATAATGATTCATAATACACACCTATATAACCACACTCACTCCCACAAACCATGGACACCTCTTCGACACCAACCTCTTCGAGTCATAGCTCTCTTAAACATCAAGACCACAGATACAGACGTCACGACAGCAGTGCCACTCTTACACACAGCCACAAACAACAAACACCATCAAGATGCCAGAGACAACAGACACAGTTCACAAGAGGAAGAAGGGCTTCAAGCACTCCAAGAAGTTTGCTCGCTCTCAGAAAGGGTGTCTCCAGTGTCGCCAAAAGAAGAAGAAATGTGACATGAGAAAACCACACTGTGTCAGTTGCGAGAAGAGAGGTGTTTCCTGTGAGTTCCCAGAGAACATCAAGATCTTTCAGATCGAGAGCTTCCAGATCGTTGATCCAACTGCGACAACATCATCGACTGGGAAAGCCAAGACACCCAAGCTCAAGGTTCAGGAGGTCAACTTTGACAGTGTCCCGCAAAAGGTTGCTGAGCCAGTGAGAAAGTCCAAGGCACCAGAAGAAGCAAGTCAGAGTCAGAGTCAGAGCCAGAGCCAGATGCAGAACGTGTTTGTATCTGCACCAGCACCAGCTCCAGAGAAGATCACGTTTCAGAGTCAAACCAGAGTGACACAATCGCCCCAACGTCCCCAACCACATTTAACAGCACCACTCCCTCGTGCCCCAGACTCACCACTGCAGAATACCAACGAGCCGGCTTTTCTTCACTCACTAACATCTGAGCTTCCAAACGAGTACCACTCTCCAGTGCAATCATCCACCGAGACCAAGCCACACAATGTGCAACAGCTCCTGAGCATCTTGAACCATAACACCAACAACACCGAGAGTGCAATTTCTCTCGCCACAGATGGCCAGTCCATCAAGTCAATCCTTGACAACTTTGCCATTGATCTCATCAAGCGCAGTATTGAGAGCTTGCAGTACGTTGACCTTGAGAAGCAAAGAAAGAAGTATGAACAACAACAGCAACAGATGAGGGATTCAGTCATCATGAATGCACTCAAGTTTGGTGATGTGTCACTGACAGATGCCCATCCAATTGGAACACAATCTATACAACAAGGCCATCATGAGTTGCAGAGGGGCCACGATGCCATAGATGCCCACCAGGCCATCATTGACTGGGAGTCAGATATCTTCAGAGTCGGCTGGCAGAGCTGAGGCGGGTCCTCAGACCCGATGACAATGATTAACCATCACAACTGGAAAGCTGGTCTGCTAGTATGACAGAATGATTTAGTGTAATGCATATGATGGTTTAGACGAAAGATTTTGATTGTAGAGGTCAATGAATCGATCTAAAGGTTTCAGCTAGATAGGTGTAACATGTATCATGTATCACGTATATGGTGGATCAGTCGCGAGGTATACAACCCGACATGATGCCAGGAAGACAAAAGATACATTCAACTTAGCTATCAACGCAAGAAATTCAAAAGTGAATCACTGCATAGTGAATTGTCAGAATTCGACACCCAATTCTTGAAGAGCACCTATAGTGCAATGGCTAAAAGATCAGCCATCATCGTTGGCTAGGAAGAAACGAGCACCATATTTCGAGGGGCTCATAACCACCTGAGCACTGAAAATTTAAAAAAAAATCTTCCCCGCCAGGACTCGAACCTGGAATCTTCTGGTTGCAGAAGTAACTACTTAAATCGTAGCCAGACGCCGTGACCATTGGGCCACGAGGAACAGATTTTCTTTGTTTTTGCCTTTGTTGATCCATACAAAATCAATTTCGGGGAGGTCACGTGCGAAAAATTGCGGTTTTCGGAACTCTTCCCCTCTCCAATTTCCTCTTTGGCGGCTCCCCTCACTTCGCAGTAGACGTGGACCAACAATTTTTGACGTGGGCGTCCCAAAAGAGCAAGATCTAGCGCTTGCTATTGTTTGTTGCGGCTGAACGAGTCGTACAACGTCGTTTAGAAGAGGAGAAGAGATAGGGGGGGCGCGTAGCCTTTTCTCAACAACACAAAGAGGCGATGAGTCAAGAGTCAAGGAGGGGAACGGGCTTTCATATAAGAACAGAGTGCTTTCTTCATATCGTCTTCCTGCTCAATCCGCAACCAGCACGCTAAACCATCAGATCCTCTCCCAACCACCCGCGCTGAGTCCATTTTGAGTTGCTGCCATCTCATCACAACCTTTGACACGTTTTACTTCAGTTCACACTACAAGTGGCCTCACAGATCTCTCCAACATCACAGATACATATTCTCGTCAAATCTCACGATGTTGCTCCACACAAACAAGTTCATCTCCAACACTATCCATGTCATCAACCCAGAAGTGGGTTCTCTCTGCGAGTCCCCAATGCCACTGCCTACCAATGACGAGATGTCATCGATCCCATTGATGCGCAGACTCTCTGATCTTTCAGTGCCAGCTCCATCATCGCACATGAGCTACACAGACACGGCGCTCCACAAGACTGAGAAGAAGGACCAGTCGTGGTTGTTGTTGATGATCCTTGACGCTTGAACAACCCACTTTTGTTTCATGGGATTGAGGCATTGAGAATGAGAGAAGATGACTTATACAACACATTCAAGAAGACGCTGTGACATCCAGCGCACTGACACAGAGCTACACGCACTTGACTGACATCAGCGACTGCATACAATGAGCTTGATACATCTGGTAGCAGAACTAATGATATACACACTGGGGGATGCTGGTTATTCCCACTAACTGATATAATGATTGACACCTGTAGATTGTACTAGAGTATAATACTAGAATAGTCGACTGCTGCTCTGCGTCCTGGGAAGAGCTAGGTCAATTCTACCTTGGGTACTGAACGGCACCATCTTTGTGTCACCAACTCCGGGCGCTCCCTCCGCCCGCCGCCCAGCACAACGAACACAAAGCACAACGAACACAACAAACCACACAAGGTCAGGGTAAACGGTCACAGAGACCAAGTTCAACAACTACTTCACCACACAAAGCATCATCCCACTATGGAACCTCTTCTTCCTGTCTACAGAGACCACACTCGAGACTGTTTGCTCCAGATGGCTGATTCGGCCCGCGAGGCCACGCCCACAGAGAACATCTTCCCACAACAACAGCCAGCCAAACCCAGTCGTCGTGCTTCTTTTCTGCACAGTATCGTTAACTTCTTCAACCCAAGATTGTTACCGTTGTCGAGCGTGTTGCCTTCTTATGTCAATAGAGATGTTGTGAGACTGTTGAAGCCCTTTGCAACTCAGATACAGTTGGCAAGGATAAGTTCCATTGATGCTTCTGCCACCCACATCACCCTGTTCTTCTTCTACATCCTGTTGATTGACATCTACCTGGTTGACTGTGTGGTGCAGGCAACGGTGATGAGTTGTGTGATGACACACTGTTTTGCTCTCGTGTTCCTTGACACTTCAGGATTGATGTTCCACTTGCTCACATCATTCCTCAACACACAAGTTTTACTTGCATTCGTGATTGCCCGTGCATCACAGACTCTGCGTGAGTTGCTTGAGAAGCTCACTTCATCCCACGGCCTTTCAGATGAGGAGATGTTTCAGGCCAAGTGTCAGATTGAGCAGGCAAAGCTGGAGAAACTCTTTTGGATCTTGTGCTTTATCTGGAACTGCTTGGTGCTGCTTATGCTCATGGTCAGAAGAAGTGAGCCACGACGCGCCGAGACAACCAGGGTTTTGTCAAGAATCATGAAGGATGTTGTGCATCATCATCCTTCAGTTTGGAGGTGGCTGGGAAGAAATTCAGACGATTGGGAGGAGCTCCCACCAGCATACAGTGTATTGGACGACCTTGTTTAGCGGAACCGAGACAATTCAACTACACGCAGCAATAAGCTATCATACAAGACATCTTTTATACTCATATAGTGTCTGCATGGCGGACTCACTCTAACTGCGCAGAATCCGGTGCTCTAGCTAAGCTCTGAACAGGAGCATCAAATTAATTCATGTCTATATATTGGAACGCAAGAGGGATCCAGAAAAAAATGGTATACACTGCCTTCAAATCATCATGGGCCAAGATATTAAGCGCCAACAATTTTAGAGCCCAAAGGACTTCCTTCGACCATATATGGTGTGACTGAAACGTCGTTGACGCTGTCGATTAGATCAGACCGCGGCATCCCAATCCCGCTTTTGTGGCAGTGCTTGGGTCTTGCAATCTCAATTTGATCAGGGCGGCTATTTCCTAATTCTTACCACTGATCATATGAAGGTGTATGCTGTTGGAAGGCAACACAGAACTACCTTTCTACAAACTGACGACCACTCGAACTTGTTGAGATATGACTGCCCTTGTTGTTGACCGCACTTCCCAATCCAGAACATCTCTGAAGACCCCACGTGACCCTGTTGGTGATATTTGGAGCCCAGCAAAGGTTGAAGATCCTGATGAGAGTGAAGAAGACTTTCAACTCGTGGTGAGAGAGTGGAGAGGTGTGATGTCTATCGAGACAGTTGTTGATCCAGATTCCCCGAAGGCTGACCGCCCTGTGATCCGCCTCCTCTACCTTGTTGCGTTGATCCTTTTCATGAATGCTTCTCTGCAAGGCGACATTGAGTTTGCCATTGATGCTGCAACTATGTTGGGCCACTACACTGTCCTGATCTGGAGTGGAAACCACGAGTTCTTGAACCATGTGATTGTCGCCTATTTCAACAGCTGTCTCCTTATCTGCATCCTGCTCAACAGCTACTTCAAGAAGAGACGTGAGATTTTGGTCGCACTCTCCCTTTCATCCACAACTGAATGTGCAGCAGAGGAGTTACAGAAGTCATTGTCAGGTACACACACTCTCATTGTGATCAGAATCTTGTTACTTGTTATCATCATCATGCTTCTTGCCACGGTCTGCCTCCTGTCCAGAAATTACATGGAAATTGTGCTCGATTTGAGCCTTATCAAGAAGTCCATACTCCCAGAGCAGACCATCAGATCAACAACATCATCCTCTGGAAGTACCTACACAGATTTCACCATTGACGATGGCCTCGTCTCACCTGCACCGTATGACGTTGAGAAGTGTGACTTCGTGTACGATGTCCAGCACATTGTCTAACTGCTCGTGGGCGTTGTTACAACTCTGAGACCTCTCAAGCTGCAAGGATCATTTGATCAAAATCTCTATCTTACCCAACAAGCAATGCCGCACAGGAACCAGCTGCCAGCTGGCCAAGCTGCTGAAGAAAACGACAAATCATACAAAGGACGTGAAGTTCACAAGGAATCAACAGTTTCAATTTTAGCACCTTTACAGAGTACTTAAGTGTTAGTTGACAGATCTGGGACGCATCCGTCCATCCACAGTCCTATTACCGTACTTCTTGCTCAAATTAGGGCTGTTCGGCCTCTCAGTAGAAAACAAGTGAAAACGTCAAGTTCCTTAAGTGTGAAGAATGCTCGCTATCTCCTTCCGGCCTGAAACAATCGCTATCTCCTTCCGTTTGGTACCATCCCACAGAGGTGGCTGGTTACTCTTTGTTTA
>JAKUBA010000090.1:0-31738 GCA_030563065.1 Petasospora veronae | reverse complement strand
GTTCTCTCAGGAAGAGCCTTCTTCTCCATGGAGACAAACCATCCTGATCATTGGGGTAAACCCTTCTCAGCTTGTCATCCTTACCCCACAGCACAGCTATAGATCATACACGGTTCTGACGGAACTGCTCCGATTGATTCGAGTTAAACAGGCCGTAGGCAGCCAGCTTCCTCGACCCTTCATGAAACAACGGCCAAAAGTCCCTGATCATTCTCAGAGTATCTGACTTGTCATTGATGACTCCGGAATCATTCTCTGGGAATCGTCCAAGTAGTTCTTGTCTCACCGCCTCCCTCTTCTTGTCCGATCTTGTCATCGTCAAGGTAGCAAGAAGCTTGCCAACTGACCAGCTCGTGAGGGAATGATCGAACTCCTCCTCAACCTGAGCGTCTTCCACTTCTCTCTGTAGATCGGTACCCTTCTTACAGTACTTCTGTAGGTTCTTCGTGAGATGTTGTAGGCAGCTCAAATACTCAAACCGATAGCCTTCGAAGACCTGTCTCATACTTGCCTTGAGACCCTTCTCCGAGTCTGAGCAAAGAGTGAACCCTCCCTGTTGGCTCCATTCCGTCAGGATGTCTTTGTAAAGGTGATTGAAGTAGACGAAAAACTCCATCCACACCTTGGTCGACTCTCTCTGGCTTGACAAAGAGTATGCAAGGGGAATTGATTTGGTGGGTGAGACTCTCAAAGTTGCAACCAGTAGGTAGTGAAAGGTTGAGTCTTTCTGTCCGGTTTCATCTGCCTTCTTGTTTCTTACAGCAAGGTATGTACCATCAAAGGTAACAAATGGCACTGCTTTCCGTAAGAGCACCCTTGGAATGTCCTGGAGTGTGAAAAACAAGCTGCTCACTCCGGTAGAAGCTGACTTCAAGAGTTTGTCAATCCAGGTCTTAGACTCTTTGAGAATCTCCTTCTTAGTCACATCACTCTCATTCAACGTAGAAGCAAGTGCAGGCAAATCTTTTTTGAGTCGACACATTGACTCTTGTTCGATTGCACAGTTGTTATGGAGTGTGAGATGCGGTTGCTCTGTATCAAACGTCAGTGATGGATTCTCCTTCTCAGTATCCTTCTCGGTATCCTTCTCCGTCTGATCTTCCACATCCCTCTCTTCACTCTCTCCAATGGTGAACTCATTGTATAAGTATTCCATTCTCTCACTGCGGTCCAACTTTCTGTATTCTTTGTCTTTTGCCTCCTTCTCTCTTAAATGGTGCTCAACTGTCTTGTTCACATCAATATCAGAAAGTCCTGGTGATGTTATGGTATGTGTCTTGTCTTCATTGTTGAGGGAGAAGGTGACATTCAGTCTGGCCAACGCCGGAATTGTGGCAAGAAGGGCGGTATCCTCCTCAGAGCGAGACAAACTGAATTCCCAAAGAGCTCCGCTTCGGAATGCCTCGTCAATACCTCTGCCAATCTTCTTCAACATGTCGTCATATTCCTTGGCTGACCTCAGTGTTTCCACACTTGGATTCTTGAGCTTCAAGTATCTCAGAACAAGATCCTTATCCAATAGACCCTCACTGTATGAGAGCTGAGCTGATATGGCTTCTTTCAATAACAAGTTGCGATGGTAGATGTTGGCTCCCTTCTTGTTCACGTTGAAGAACCGAGGGTCAACACCCATAAGGACAGTGCACATAGATATGAACCAGCTGAATGAGCTTCTTCTTGTATCCACTCGTGAACTTTCAAATGAGATAGCAAGTCTCATAAGTTTGGGATCATTCTCCAAGACTCGGGACCATTCTGTGACATCTCTTTCAATTCTCTTAACAGTCTCGGTATCAGCTTCTTTCTTCATCCTCCCCTTGTAAGCTTTCAACCTTAGCTGGACAAGGCTTGACTTCATCTGATCCAAACTGCAAGAGTGAGATGTATCACAACACTTCAAGGTGACATGCTCCTGAGTAGAAGTATTCAGTACCAACGTTGCAACGGTCTTTGAACAATGCCCGCATAGAATATCTCTTTGGAACCTTCCGTACCCATCCAGCTTCAGGTCCGATGTTGTTCCATTCTTCTTCAATTTGACCCCACGAATAATTGTGAAGTGGACGAACAACAACAGCGTTGCTTTCTCGAACGACTTGAAAGTTATCTCAGGTACTTTGTCGTCACCGTTGTCAGAATCTCTGTCTGTCGTGTTCAGGACTTTCAACTGAGCGGCGAAGAAGTCTTCAACATCATGTTTCTCTCGTCTTGCCATTGTCTGCCATGAAGTTGCCTTAGCCGACGTCAATACCAGATCTGTGTCGTGTTCGAGCTCCTCAATGAGGGCCCTGACAGTGGTGGCACAACCCGTATCAAAGTCGAGCAACGTCTCTGTAGAATGCGTAGTTGGTTTCAAGTGTCTTCTCTCTCTCTTCATCGTTGATTTGTTCTTTTTCTTCTTCTTGGTCTTCTTCTTTTTGCTTGTCTCCTCTGTTGGAATGTGCGTCACGGGTGCCATCTCATGCGTGCTTGTCGTATCAGGGTTAGTTGGTTGGACTGTAGTATCTGCTGCTGCATAGTTATCATCATAGTCGTCGTAGTCTCCTCCACCTCCACAGTCATAGTCGTCATAGTCCCCTCCACCTCCACAGTCATAGTCATCTTCTGGGAGCCAGTTCTGGGTATCTGGTAGTGGTCTGAACGGTGTAGATGTGAATAGTCCTCTACTGCTCAAGATATCATCTCCAGTCCTCTTGATGTCGTCAACCAATGTGGATGTGTTGGACCCGTCTGCACCAAGCGACACTCCTCTGACGAGTTCGAAGAGTGAGCTTGCCATCTTGTAGTATGCCGTCATCAATACTGTAGTGTTTTGTTAGTGGATATCACTGGAAATCATTAAGCGAGATAGCACATACCTTCTGGTGACGACGCTGAATGGTCATCTAGCACAATTGAGTTCACACTGGTGTGGAAATCAACGATGCTTTTCAATGGGACATTGAGACATTTCGGTGCAATCTGTGTTTGTGTTAGTACGGTTCTTGACAAACCTAAAACGTGCACTTACAGTTTCATCAAAAGCGTGAAGAGTAGGAGGATCAGAGGTAGTGGTGGTAGTCTGAGACAATGAAGGACCAGATGAGGAAGTGTAAGAAGCGGCGGAAGTAGTGATGGCCTGAGACAATGAAGGACCAGATGTGGAAGTGTAAGAAGCAGCAGAAGCAGAAGAAGCAGCCGAAGCAGCAGAAGCAGCAGAAGTAGTGATGGCCTGAGACAATGAGGGACCAGAGGTGGAAGTGTAAGCAGCAGCAGAAGTAGTGGTAGCCTGAGACAATGAAGGACCAGATGTGGAAGTGTAAGAAGCGGTAGAAACTATGCTAGTCTGAGACAATGAAGGAACAGTATATGGAGGAGAAAATGAGTTTGGCGGTAGAGCTGTAGATGCTCCTGAAGGAGGGGCGTAGTTACTCATGAGGGTACTACCAGACTGTAGGGATGCTGGAACAGGTATGCCGAGGAACAGGCTAGAAGGTGTGGGTACTGGAGGAGATGGATGAGATGGTTGTGGAAGCGGGACTGTGGTGAGGTTACTCTGTACTTGATGCTCATATTGTGCTGAATGTTGTTAGTAGCTTGAAGAAGAGAGGAGGAGTTCAGTACACTCACGGGCGCCAAATTCCAAAAGCTCCTTGTTGATTGCGCTATGGACCGTTTTCCTCTTCAGTGCTGTCTTCAGCTCCTGGTTTTCAAGGACAATGCGATCCATTTCTGCGAGTTTCTCGACTAGGTTGTCATGGTCCGCCTGGAGCGCCGTATTCCTTGCAACAGTGCTCAGTAGCACTTGTGAGTGAAGAGAGCCGGGTGTGAAAGTCGCGATGCGGTGAGCCATCTTATCATCAAGAGTGGACTGTTCTGTGATCTCTACCTCTGGTAGTGGACCATTGAAAGATGGGGCCTCAAAGTCAGCGGCCAATGACTCTGGGGTGGGTAGTGTTAGTAAAAAGAGATGTAGGAGCTGAGAAAATGTGACGAACTTGGGTGGTTCAGTAGTGGATGTGGGAACGTCCTCACTGTCTTGGGAGGCACGCTCACCTCATCGGTCTGATCATGAAGCATACTTCAAGTCGGATCCGGTTGATCAATGTGAGCTTGTTGTGGAAGCCTGAGGCTGGATATCTTGCGAGATCAAGTGCAATCGATCAGCGCTATGTCAACAATGAATTTTCGAGGACGAGCTGCCCGCGGCCGCTCGAGGCAGGTAAACAATGGTGTCCGGGTTGTGTGCGGTGGATGTGGTGTCCGGGTGTTAAGATCTCAACGGTACATTAAATTCATTATTTCATTAACCAGTACAGATTTTGATCAGTTGTCCACTTGAGCATATCTGATAAATCTTGAATTACATGCGGTGCATTTTTGGGAGCTTTTTGAGAGCTTTTTCAGAAACGAAAATTTGGCTAGCGGTAATGATCGAGTTCTGAGATGAGAATTTCAAAGAATTAGAGACGTCCTTTTCGATTTGCTTGCGGCAAAAAATTAATAAATTGATGGGTTTTGATTCATAATTGGCTAGATCTATGCGTATTTGAGCTCGAGCTATATATTTCTTACACACTGCGCAGTATATGACGCATTACTACCTTGAGTACAGTACTTTGAGACCCAAATTACCCCTGAGCCTTGACCCCATATTAGCCAAAAAAGTCACTGTTTTAGCCCAAAACATGCATCAAAATTGCCATTTTTTTCCTGGGGGAGGCCCCCCAGACCCCCACTCCGTGATGTCGCCCTCCCTTGCGACATAGGGGCCTCACCACTCCCCCCTCGGCCTCAGGAACCTATGTCGCTGCCGCTCCGCGGGCTTCGCCCGTTTTGTCTCGGCCTACGGCCTCGCCCGGAGCGGCTATCGCTAGCGCGATCACAGAAATCGCTCGAAAATCCTTGGTCAGACTTGCAGTACTCGCTCGAGGCTCGGGATCTCGTTTGCACTTAACCGAGCTGCCGATCGGAATTGAAGGGGGCGCGGTTAATCCACCATGCGTTATTCCGGCCGCCGAGACACAACAACACCAGCCGGGCGAAGCTATATAAATAGAGCCGTGTAAGCCCTGGCGAGTCTCCAGCCTGCTCTCCTCGCTTCGAAGGCCGTCCACGATGCTGCCAATTGCGTTGCTTCTCCCATTGGCCGCTTCTGCCGTCGCTTACTCCCCGTCTGGTGGCTATGCTCCTGGAAACGTCACGTGCCCGTCAAATGTTGACACCTTTGTGAGACCAGCTACAGGGATCTCAGACGACGAGAAGGACTGGCTCGACACCCGTCACAACATCACCGACCAGTACCTTGCTGACTTCTTCGACCGTGCTGGGCTTGACTTCGATCTTGACTCCTTGAACCGTTCCATTAACGTTGCCATCGCCTTCTCCGGTGGTGGCTACCGTGCCATGCTCAACGGTGCTGGCCAGATCGCTGCTCTCGATGAGCGTACCACAGGTGCCAACGAGCACGGACTCGGTGGTCTTCTCCAGGCGACCACATATATGGCTGGACTCTCTGGTGGTAATTGGCTTACCGGAACCCTCGTCCTGAACAACTGGACCTCGGTCGAGGACATCATCACAAACGACAAGATCTGGGCCCTCGAGGACTCCATCTTCTCCTCCGGTGGCTGGAACGTTTTCTCCACATTGGGACGTTGGGATGATATTGACGATGCCATTGAGGCTAAGCAAGATGCTGGATTCAATACCTCCTTGACCGATATCTGGGGTCGCTCTCTCGCTTACCAGTTCTTTGGTTCCGCCAACGAGGGCTCTGCTGGCCTCACGTTCTCCTCTATCAGAGACTTTGAGGTGTTCAAGAACGGATCCATGCCATTCCCATTCTCTGTGGCCGATGGAAGAACTCCAGGAACCAAAATCGTCAACCTCAACTCTACCGTCTTTGAGTTCAACCCATTCGAGCTCGGTTCATGGGACCCATCCCTCTACGCCTTCACCGACCTCAAGTACATAGGTTCCGATGTTGACAATGGTGCTCCAACCACAGACACATGTGTTGCTGGCTTTGACAATGGTGGATTCGTCCTTGGAACCTCTTCCTCTTTGTTCAACCAGTTTTTGCTCCAGCTGAACACCACTGGTCTCTCTGGTGTCGTCTACAACCTTGTCGAGTCCTTCCTCAATGACCTGGATGAGGACTACGACGATGTTGCCATCTACGAACCAAACCCATTCTACAACACTCCATACGCTGAATATGAGACTATTGCTAACTCTGATTACCTCTACCTCGTTGACGGTGGTGAGGATCTTCAGAACGTCCCATTGGCCCCACTCCTCCAGCCAGAGAGAGACATCGACGTCATTTTCGCCTTTGACAACAGTGCCGACACCTCCGACTCCTTCCCGAACGGAACTTCCCTCGTGGCCTCTTATGAGCGTCAGTTCGGGTCACAGTCGAACAACACGGCCTTCCCATACGTCCCAGACCAAGGTACCTTCATCTACCACAATCTCACCACAAAGCCAACTTTCTTCGGATGCTACTCCTCCAACCTCACCACCCTCAGCGGAACCCCACCACTGCTCGTGTACATCCCAAACATTGCCTACACCACCTGGTCCAACACTTCTACATACAAGATGTCCTACGAGACAGAGGAACGTAACGCAGTCATCCAGAACGGATTCGAGGCTGCTACTCGTTACAACCTCACCATTGACTCTGACTGGCCACTCTGTGTCGCATGTGCCATCATCCAGAGATCCGTCGAGGCAAGCAACGGCACACAGTCCGATGAATGCAAGGCCTGTTTCGACGAGTACTGCTGGGACGGTGAGCTGTACACTGAGACTATCGACTACACTGACGGATACTACTCCAACAACTACACATCTACCAGCGACAAACTCAGCTCTCCAGACGACTCAGTTGACGTGGATGAGTCCTCATCTGCTTCAGGATCAGCTACTGCCTCCGCTCGTGACTCAAGCTCAACGTCAACGTCTTCCCCAAGCAGCACCGCCGAGAAGGGTGGTGCTATGGGACTCAGCATCGACAGATCAACCTTGTTCGCTACTGTTGTGGGTGCTTTGGCCGTCTTCCTGATGTGATCTCACCTACCCGGTCACCTCAATTCTTATAATGATCCTTGACGTCTAAACACACAACTCGATATGATCTACTGCTCTCCTTGTAAGTCTCATAGTTATCATAAAGTGCATTACCAGTCGTTATATAAGTCTTCATGTCACCACCCATTCACTCCCGGATCTACTCCACATGATCTCTGGGGGTCCTGAACCGAATAGTAGAAGCTTCAGAGGGGCCAAGGATGACCTTCTCCAACTTGACAGCATGCAAAGGTGACAAGTGGAGCGTGTACTCGTCATGCGAAGCGTTCCCATTAGAGAGCTTGAACAGAGTCCAATCAGGTGGCAACAAAGCGTCGTGTGGCAAGCGAAGAACATCCTGGTGATTCACTGTTCCGTGGACTGTCGTATCTGTATCCAAATCCGTGCTGGTCCCTGTTGAAGGTGGTGGGGTATTGCCGTGTGGTGGTTGTTGGGCCACAAGCTCTTGCACATCTCTGTTTGGAGGCTCGTGTTGTTCTTGTTGGTCCTGCTGTGGCTGCTGTGGTTGTTGTGGTTGTCTTGCTGTTGGTGTCCCACCAAACACTGGTGCTCTGCACATCGGACACACCTGTGATCTCTCAAACCAACCTTTCAAACAACCCATGTGAATGATGTGACCACACTGGAGCTTCTTTGGGTAAAGTCGCTCTCCCTTGTGGAGACCAACTGTCGTCATGTCGTCACGGCAGATAATACACAAGTTGTTGTCATCCTCCAAGTCCTGTTCCGTAGCGTCTTCGAGTCTGGAGTCCAGCTCCTTCGATGCCTTGATATATCTCTGGAACTCCTGAGTCTGTCTGACCAACTGCAACGAGTTGAAGAAGATATCCTTGATCACATAGAACGGGAATCTGTATGGACCCATGAATGTGTAGAACAAGAACATGTGAACCAAAAGGTTGACGGAGGTGTGGATGATCTCCAACAGCTTCATGTAGAATCCCTTACTCTCCAAGACTTCCTCCTGTGTGTGAGAGAGGAGATATGACACCTCCCATGTGTTGAGGCCAATCTTGACGGTTTCTGCGACAAGATCAATGAACAAGATGGCAAACTCGAATCCAAAGGTGAAGTAGACATCTGGGCTGTTGCCAAAAGTGTGATCAGCGCACAAGTGGACCATGCTGAAGTCGACATAGAGAAACAGCAGCAACGAGAGTGTGTTCTTGGTGAAGATGATCTCTGAAGGTCTTGTTGCGTGCTGAAAGATGAACTCATATCTGTCCTTGAGAATCCAGTGGAACACCTTGACAAAGAGGAGGATCAGAGTGAGGAACCCGGGCACAAGGAGGTAGTCGTTGCTAAACATGGTGAGGGCAAACAAACTGTTAAGGACTGTGAACCGTGAGCGCTCATAGATGTGTTCAATCTCAATCAGGCGTAGCTCACCAAAGAGGACCGTCTGTAGGGCCTTTCCGATCACAACAGCAATGACAACGAGCCAGTTTGCCAAGGCGATCATGCCAATGCCCTCTGAGAGCTGGACACCGGCAGCATAGAACGTCGGACTGTCTTTGAGGATCGGGTAGAGTGTAACAGCAGCGAGAACATTGCTGATCTTGCGGGGTGCGGGTTAGTATCTGAAGAGGACGTGGCAAGGTTGGGAACACCCACCCCCTTGTGGAGCAACTCTGCGGTCAAGAGGGCGTTGGACTTCCGGGTTTTGAGCACCAAGAGACAGACAATGAACTTACGATGAAGTACAACACAAACTGAGCCGTGTGTGACAAGAAGGGCATCGTTGTGTGGCCGTTGAAGTCGGACTCTGGAAGTGCCATTGTGGAGAGAACAGCAGCGCACTTCGCCAAAATGAGCCACAAGCGCAGACAGATTCGCGAATTTCGGTATGTGCCACACCTCTTTACCCGGTCAATGCCACCACTGATTCCAGACATCTTATCACTTATTGAGAGATCTAAGCACTGCCTGAGCTGTGATTTGCTGACAGACGCTTCGAAATGAGTGGACTCGGCCTCAAGCTCGGCTCGCTTTTCATACGACAGATCTCCAAGCCAATTGCTGTGAGTACAGAGATACACCGCAAGTGCCACCCAACGATCTGAGAGTAACTAACCATCGCACAGAACGCTATCAAGGCACAAGCCAAAGAGCATGAGAAGTTCAGGAATTTGTGTATCTCACTCGCACAGAGAATCCACAAGGCAGATATCACACTACGGATGAAGCTGCTGGGAGAGTCGGGCTCTACCAAGGTCCGTCCCTTGAACGACAACAGAGCCATTGAGAGCGGTGCCAACTTCCTCTCAGAGGCATTTGTGTTCTCGGTGGCCGGTGCTATCATCGTCTATGAGGCCAACAGACAGAGACTGAAAGAGCAGACAAGGCGTGAAGCTGTTGAAGACGACATCAAGACCCTCCAGCACGAGATCATGTACTTGAAGAACAAGCTCAAGGAGTACCATGTGAGACTCGACGACTACGTTCCACTCAAGGACGTCAAACCAAAGATCCTCAAGCTCGACGAGGACGGGAACATGGTGGACATTCACAGGGAGATGGACAAGCTCCACGCCAAAATAGAGAAATTGGATAAGGCTATTCCAGTGCCCACTCCAGTGGCGGCGGATCCCACACAGCCAAAGACGCTTTCTTCAACTACGCCCTCAAAGTCGTGATTTGTTAACCACCAAGCGTGCAATAACATATATAGGGAGCAACCACATGTACATACATTCAATCATACTAGAAGATATCACTTTATTGAAGCGTAACGTTGTGGAGTTAAGCCAAGGCCAGAAGTCAGCTTGGCTCCTAACCCTTCCCAATTTAGTAATCTCCGAGGTCCTGCCCTCGGGTTTCTTTTACATTCGCGCCGTTGTCATGGTAACGCACGGGTTTGTTTACCTCCGTAGCGGCCGCCCAAAATCAAAACAACGCGTACGTTGGAAGGGGCACCCGGGCCACGGAAGAGATACAGCAAAGAAGAAGGAGCCACAAGCATCAGGGATGGAATTATGGGATAGTATACATATAGAAGTACAACGTGGGGAGCCTCTGCAAAGACTCCAGCAACAGGAGACTGCCCAGCCGTGAAGACAGCCAGCCAGCCGATCCCGCGACAGATCTAAGCTAGAGAGATACACCACCTTCGATCCGCGATTTGTTCGATTCGCTCTCCATCCCGCTCAGGATGTCTACCCCAAAACCATCGCTTTCTAGATAAAAAGACACCAATTAGGATAGAAAAGAAACACAAAGCGAAGCCTGAGTGGATGCAACAGTAGTAAACAATGCACATATCACCTCCAACAGACAAAGCAAGAGTTCTCAGAACAGCATAGAAAGAAAAAAAATCATAGAGAACACAAACAGCCAACCCAAACACAACCCATAATGTACAAACTCAGAGGACATTCAGAGTCATTCCGAGGGGGGTATTAACATTGCCACTTTACTTGTGTGTCTTCTTCTTCTCGACCTTCAACAAAAGAGCCTGTGGTGAGTGTGTGTTAGTAAACAGTAGTTTGAAAGGGGTGACGCGTGAGTTCAAGCACGGGCACTGGGAGAGCACGAGAACATACCTTGTTGATGTGTGGCAAGACACCACCGTAAGCAATGGTGGCCTTGATGAGGGTGTCCAACTCCTCGTCACCTCTGATGGCGAGCTGCAAGTGTCTTGGGGTGATTCTCTTGAGCTTGAGGTCCTTAGCGGCGTTACCAGCCAACTCGAGCACTTCGGCGGTCAAGTATTCGAGAACGGCAGTCAAGTAGATGGCAGCTGTGGGAGTGTTAGTAATCTGGTGACCGGATTGAGCGAGTTGCGAGTGTGGATGACTTACCCTTAGCTCCAACACGGATCTTGTTCTGGGCGGTCTTCTTGAGGAATCTCTTGACTCTGCCGACTGGGAACTGCAATCCTGCTCTAGCTGAGTGCGACTGGGATCTGAGTCCACCGTCCTTGGCACCGGACTTTCCTTTGCCTCCTTTTCCTTTTCCAGACATTGTTGATGAGTTGTTCTTGTTGAAGTAGCAGCAAGAGAGAAAGAAGCCGGATGGTTGTTGTTACGGGGTTTGTGCAAGAAAGTAAACAAAGAGGAATTCGCGCCCGCCACCACAGGCCGCCCAAAGAAAAAAGAAAAAAAAACACGCGGCGCGTTCGAGGCCGAGTCGCTGGGAGGTTTATTCGCGGCCTTGTTTACTTTACGCTTTGTGTCTTGTCTGTTGTTTGGGGCCGAGGACTCTGTAGCTACTGGCTGGCTGGTTACTACTACAGCTCTTTCATTCCTCTGTCACCTGCAGAACTATTTACAATTGGCTTGACTGCAGTGACCGCTTCTCGCTCTCTCGTCCGCTTAGAAGCCCATGCCTCCCATACCACCTGGCATCTGTGGAGCAGCTGGGGCTGGCTCTGGAACATCAACAATAGCACACTCGGTAGTGGCCAACAAGGAGGCAACACCCGAAGCGTCAACCAAACCGGAACGGACAACCTTCAATGGGTCAATGATACCAGAGGCAATCATGTCTGTGAACTCACCCTTGGAAGAGTCGTAACCCTTCTGGAAGTCCTCACCAAACTCATCAATGATCTTGCCGACAATGACAGATCCCTCCTCACCAGCGTTCTCAATGATCTTTCTGGCTGGCTGGGTGATGGCCTTTCTGATGATATCCACACCGAGCTTCTGGTCAAAGTTGTCCACCTTGACGTCCTTCAAGATTCTGGAAGCCTTGAGCAAGGCAGTACCACCACCTGGCAAGATACCCTCCTCAACAGCAGCTCTGGTTGCGTTCAAAGCATCGTCGTAACGGTCCTTCTTCTCACCAACCTCAACCTCGGAGGCACCACCAACTCTAACAACGGCAACACCGCCGGAAAGCTTGGCCAATCTCTCCTGGAGCTTCTCCTTCTCGTAGGAAGAGGTCAAGTCGTCAGCAACAGAGGACTTGATCTGCTCAATACGCTCCAAAATGTTCTCCTTGGAACCCTCACCGTTCAAGATGACAGTGTCCTCCTTGGTGATAGTGATGGAAGCACAAGAACCAAGCAACTCTGGGGTAGCGTTCTCTGGCTTGATGTCGAGCTCCTCGTTGAATACGGTACCGCCGGTCAAGATGGCAATGTCTCCCAAAGTGTTCTTCTTGTTGTCACCGAAACCTGGGGCCTTAACGGCACACACGGAGAGCTGACCTCTGATCTTGTTCAAGATACAAGCAGCAAGGGCCTCACCATCAATGTCATCAGCAATGATGACCAATGGTCTTCTAGCCTTAACGGCAATCTCGAAAGCTGGCAAGATGTCGCTGATGGAGGAAATCTTCTTCTCAGACAAGAAAATCAGTGGTCTCTCCAACTCGGTCTTACCGTTCTTGGTGTTGGTGACAAAGTATGGGGAAATGAAACCTCTGTCGAATCTCATACCCTCAGTGACCTCCAACTCATCCTCCAAGGTCTTACCCTCCTTGATGGTGATAACACCTTCCTTACCGACCTTCTCCATAGCGGAAGCAAGGAGCTTACCGATGTGAGCATCACCGTTGGCGGAGATGGTGGCAACCTGGGCAATCTCCTCAGAGGTGGTGATGTCCTTCTTGTTCTTCTGCAAGAAGTCAACAACGGCCTCAACGGCAGCCTGGGAACCTCTTCTCAAGTCCATTGGGTTGCAGCCGGCAGCAACGTTCTTGACAGACTCGGTGAAGATGGCTCTACCCAAGACAGTGGCGGATGTGGTACCGTCACCGGCAGCCTCGTTGGTCTTGGAGGCAACCTCCTGCAAGAGTCTGGCACCCATGTTCTCGAACTTGTCCTTCAATGTGATAGATCTGGCAACTGTGACACCGTCCTTGGTGATCTTTGGGGAGCCGAAGTCCTGCTCAATGAGAACGTTTCTTCCCTTTGGACCCAATGTGACGGAGACGGCATCAGCCAATGTCTCAACACCCTTGAGGAGGGCAGCTCTGCCCTCGACTCCAAACTTGAGCTCCTTGTGGGAGAGGTTTCTGGCAAGCGAAAGGGCCTGCTTTCTGATGGATGGACGAGCAGTACTCAACATTATGAAACGTGGATTTGTAGTGCAATTGTGGGTCAAAAGGCCTGGTTTTGATGGGAGAACCCAGGCCGTATTTATGCACTTTTCGTCACGCCTTTGCTCTAGAATTTTCCACTGGACGAAGGCGGTGGTGCTCGGGTTTTCGGAGCCGCGATCGATTCCCCCGCACATTTTTGGCGCACTTTTGGCACGCTTTTTGGCACGCTTTTTGGCGCTGCTGGTGGTGGTTGGTCGGGCTCTTTGTGTTGTAAAGGGGACTTGAGGTGCTTAAATAGTAAATACGTGTTTTAAGGCCTCGAGTTCACCCAATCACGGCCTCTTCGGTCCCTCCCGCAATCAGTTACGTAATCATAGCCCGTCATCTGCTGGCCCGCAATCTATCGTTTCTCGCGAACTCATCCGATGCTTTCGAGGCCAAAGCACCAACAAGAGATCAACCTTCAGAGCACACATTGACTTCTCCAATTGGGCCACAACTCATTGGTTGTTCTTACTGTCACTGTCACATCCCACTATGGATATCTCTACCGGTACGTCAAACCTTGATGCCATCTCCCTTGTCAGAGTACTAACTAGCAGCAAGAAGGGTTCGCCTCGATAGAGGCTGTCTTTTACACAGTCTTCCATCCAACTGAGGGAACCAAGGTCTCGTACCAAGTTCCTGCAGGTTCAATCGTCCCGGCTCAGAGATCAACATCAGATGCCATGTCAGAGCCACTCTTTGATTTCGATGTCGTCAAGAACTACGTCATCCCAAAGGCGCCACTGTGCAACCGTCTCATCACACTCAAAGTCGACCGTTATCGGATTGTTGGGTTTCCTGTCTCCATCTCGGGCTCTCACTACGCCAGAAACTCATTCAGCTTCAACTTCTGCTTTGTGTTCAAGTACGGGGACAACACACTCCCATTCGAGAACGATGTACGCAGGCTCGGCCGTGTCTTCACCAACCTCGAAGAGCAGTACCAGATCCTTTCCAAGAAGGAGAACGATCTCATTTACTTCAAGAACGCCCCATCCCTGGGTAACACCTCAGCTGCTGACAGTGTTGAGTCTAGCCCCGGTGGCGATGATGGGCGTGCGTCATCGATGGACTCATCCTTCACCTCCACAAGCAGCATAGGAGGTAACGGATCCGCCACATATGACCAGATTATGAACGACTTGCAGAACAACATCAACTCATCAACACCACTGGGCGTGACCAACAAAGACAACATGATGACCCTCGAGTCTGTGGAGAGCTTGATCCAACAGATCTATCAAGACTTGAACAACTACTCTGAGTGTCTCATCCCCATCGACTCTGGAAACTCCATCGATATCAAGCTTCTCCCACTTCTGCCCCCTCCTCCAAAAATCACCCAAGAGGATGTTCCGATATCCACGGTCCATCTTGAAAGTCTTGTTGATGTCAACTGGGATCCAACAATGCTCAAGATCCTTCCATTCATCAATGGTATCAACTCAGTCAAGAGAATCAGTCTCCTGGCAGACTCGGATTACTTTGTCGTCAAGAGTTGTATACAGCATCTCATGTACTACAAGTGCATCATTGTCACTGATATCTTCCAGTTTTCCAACATCTATGCGCCAACCTCTGATATTGACCTCTTCTTAACGGACAGTCACATGGCAGCAGAATGCCAAGCGTATGTTGTTGCACCATCGATCTTCAAGGACAAACCATACGAACCAGTTGCACAAAAGTCGTCTTCCAGCAAGAGTGATCAGGCCAGTATCACTTCAAGCAAAAGGGGATCATCCACGCTGTCTCTTCCGAAAAGAGGCACAAAGCAGTCTGTTGTCTTGCCATCAAAGTCAAAGCTGTTCTATCTCTACAGATCTTTACACCAGGGACAAACGGTCAATCAGTGGTACAGAGACCATGCCTCGGACTTGGAGTATATTGACCTCCGTCGCTTCATTACCTTTGGTGCCATGCGAGGGCTCATCTACAGAGTGCACTCATACCCAATCATTGAGTCTCTCATCACCAACGAGGCTGCCCAGGATGCACTCTTTGCAAGTTACCTGGACTCTGTCAACTCTGAAAAGAGTAGCAGGAACGTTCCTCCCTTTTCAAGAGACGTTTTCAGAAGAAAGAGCAGCACCAACCTGACAGATTCGCAGAGAGAGCAAACGGCCGAGCTGTCCAACCTTCTCAAATCTGTACGAAACATGGACTCGCTGTGCACCGAGATGGGTCTGGATAAGGCGACGGTCGAGTCGTTGCTCAGGAAGATCGGGCCCTACAACGTGGTCAACAGCTAGCAAAATGAACCGGTTTGTGCTCAGAAGTCAGAAGTTGTAGAACCGTCGGAAGTTACGCGCTCAGAAGTTATCGGCGGAGGTAACGCGGTCGCCATGGCAACGGTGGGCTCTTAGCCGCGCGCGCTCCGTCACGTAAACAAACGAAAAGCTTAGCGTCAAGAACAACAAAAGTGTAAACAAAGCGCTATCTGAGCCCAACGAGCACCTCGAAGCCACACAGGGCAGAAACTTTCAGAGACTTTGGACAATGAGCTCTGAGAGCGAGAACATTCAGGTCGTTGTGCGGTGCAGGGGCCGCAATGCCAAAGAGACAACCACAAAGAGTCCCGTCGTTGTGCACGTTGCTGATGAAGAGGGAGATGAGGTCGTGGTGAACCCTTCAGATGACATTGGAGTCGCAGCACAGCTGAATTCAAAGACATACACATTCGACAAGGTCTTCGGCCCCATTGCTGACCAGCAGGCTATCTTCCAGCGTGTGGCGTCCCCGTTGTTCGATGAGTTCCTCAAGGGTTACAACTGCACGTTACTTGTCTACGGTATGACATCCACAGGTAAGACCTACACAATGTCTGGAGAGAACAAGATGGTCAATGGAGAACTCAGTGATAAGGCTGGAATCATCCCTCGTCTAATCCTCAAGCTTTTCAAAGTTCTTGGTGAGGCTCGTGACGACTACATTGTGAAGTGTTCGTTTGTGGAGTTGTACAATGAGGAGTTGAAGGATCTCTTGACCGATGACACCAACAAGAAGCTCAGGATATTTGACCAGAAGAACGATATTGTGCCAGCTCCAGTGGGGAACAAGTCCGCCATATACATCCAGAACTTGCAGGAGGTTGTGTTGCAAGATGCTTCGCATGGTTTGAAGACGTTACAGAAGGGTCTCAAGCTCAGACAAGTTGCAGCAACCAAGATGAATGATGTCTCGAGTAGATCTCACACGATATTCACATTGAACCTTTTCAAGAAGAACAGAGACACAGGTGACTTGTTCCGCTTGTCCAAGATGAACTTGGTCGATCTCGCAGGCTCAGAGAACATCAGCAGGTCCGGTGCACTCAATCAACGAGCTAAGGAAGCAGGATCCATCAACCAGAGCTTACTCACACTTGGACGAGTTATCAATCTTCTTGTTGAGAAGAACAACCAACACATTCCATACAGAGAGTCCAAGTTGACGCGGCTTTTGCAAGACTCCTTGGGCGGTCAGACAAAGACATGTTTGATTGCGACCATTTCCCCGGCAAGAATCAACTACGACGAGACACTGAGTACGTTGGAGTATGCAAACAAGGCCAAAAGTATCCAGAACAAGCCACAGCTTGGCTCAACGCTGGGGAGAGACATTCTTTTGAAAGAGTTGAGTGCTGAGTTGGCGAAGGCAAAATCAGACTTGAGTGCTACGAGGCAGAAGGAAGGGATCTACATGGACAATGACAACTACCAGGAGATCATGACCGATCTTCAAGAGTCCAAGACTACGATAGAGGAGTGTATTCGAGAGAGGGAGGTTTTGAAGAAGCAGAATGACTCTTTGAAGATTCAGATCAAGGAGTCTGAGGCACAAAGCATACGACACATCACCATTATCAACACACTCAACACATCCATCGACTCTCTTCACAACAAGATTGACCAACAGAGAGAAAATGAGAAGAACTTGATGACTTCAAGCACAAAGTTCAAGACTATCATCAACGACGTCAACAGCAAGATTTCCAACCTGAAGACATTCCAGATCGATGCAAAGACGGCTGTTTCCAACGTCATCGAAGCTCATCTCAGATCCACTGTGAATACCATCACAGAAGCACTCTCAATGTCCTCAAAAGCACACGGCTCTGACAGTATTGTTTCTTCCTTGGAGGCTGAGATTGAGAAGATGGTGAATTCTTTCAAGAGTGCTACTTCAGACGCATGCAACAAGGTTCATGGAGTTCTTGATGGATTTCCAACTGTCTTTGAGGGAATTGACAGCTCACTTTCAGACCTCACCACTACGGTATCTGAGTTTGAGAAGGTTTTGAATGAGCAATTTTCCGAGTTGTCAAAGGAGAACAACCAGTTCAAGGGTCTGTTGACGGACTCATTGTTCCAGAATCATGGTCACATTGTGAAGGATATTGTATCTCAGACTAGTCAACAACTTGAAGATGATGCAAACGCACTCTTGAACCAGTTCATTGACCTCATCAGGGATAACAACAACAAGCAGCAATCATTGGTTGTCAATCAGATCAATCTGGCAGTGGAGAACTCCATGGCTGCTGAGAAGGAACATTTGGAGCCAGCACAGGCCAAATGGGATGAGTCAACTAGGGGTATCATCAACTCTTGTGACTCGCTATCCAAGACAGTTCAGTCGAAGTATGAGAAACAGCTTGGTGTGATCACTTCTAACCTTGATGATGCTCGCAAGTTCGCACACACATCGAAGGTATCGGTTGATAAGGAGTTGAAGAAGATTCCAAAGGTGATTGATTCTTTCCAGACTTCCAAGGAGATCCGTTCGAGTCTCAACAACATCAAGGAGGATGGACGGCTTCACGACTCCACTATTGAGTGCCTCAAGTCAGCAAAGATCTCCGTTGTTGAAGCTGAGGGGTTGTTGAACGAGAATGTTGTTGAGAAGGCTGGTGTTGAGGAGATTGGTGAGAAGGATATGGATCAGATGATCCACGAAATTGAGGCAGAGCAGGTTGAGATCAAGAAGAAACTTCTCCCTACTGGGAAGACACCGAAGAGGGAACCACTCCAGATTCCTTCAGTGTCTAGTACAGTCAACAGAGGACGTTCTCCACCGAAGTTCCAGCTGATTGGTCAAAGATTCCAAGACTCGGAGAACCAGGAAACGCAGATCAATGGTACGAGAAAGAGAAGATCTGATGATGAGCAACAGAGCTCGACACAGAGAACGAAGCTCCCCAAGTTGACGAAGACTTTGGACCACCGCTCATCGAGGGTCCCACGAAGATAACTTTGCTAATGTTTAATGCCCGTGTAATTGATGTAATGAAGGAGGTTTAGAGATAAAATGTCTGGGTCAGATGAGTAGCGATGAGCGTGCCCGCACCAAAAAAGTTTCTGTTTTGATCTGCATCAACAAAACTATTTCCATCAACTTCGCTATTTCACTGATTTCTCCCACACAAACGAGATGTTTGAGGAGTTCCATCCGGACCGTGAAGAAAGACTCCTCGTCAGTCTTCGGCGTGGGATCTCGAAACGGCTTCAGCGCAAGTTCGACGCGCAGAGGAAGGAAGAGAAGAGGCTTCGAAAGCTTTACAGGAAGCGAGCAGAAGAGGTCCGTGCAAGACATGGCTTGAAGATCGTTGACTACGACAACTCTGACACCAGGAGCACAAGGAAGAGGAGGGGTTTGATGCCCGAAGAGACGTTTGAGCACTGGAACGAGGAGAAGTACATCAATAAGACTTCCAACAATGCTTTGACCCATGAGCTTCCCAGTGACACGGAAGAAGAAGAAGAAGAAGAAGATCAAACCGACCTGGACGCTAACGTGTCCGATACCAACGGTGAAGAACAGGATGATGACTCGGATGGGGAGGTGGTCGGGCGTGGACACAAAGACATACGACTGGTCAAGTGGCGCATGGCCAACAACGACATCTTCGCTGAACCAATATCTTCAAGGCTTCTCATTGAGAGACAGGGACTTGAGCTCCTACCACGCACAAGAGCAGGTTTTGCACACACCGATTCACGAGTCGACGTTGTTTCCAATGCAGTGACGATGACTCAAAGGCAACGTGATGCAGTGCTCCAGCTGCTCCACATCAACGTCCTCCGGCGCAAATGGGCCACGGCATACAAATGCTTTGCCTGTCTCATACGCATTCCAAACATGGACGTCCGTAACACCTGGCTTCTGGGTGTTGAGATCCTGACGCGGATGGCTGAGGATAACAGTGGCTCCGATGAAATTAACGGGCTTCCCAGATCACTGTTGAGGGACGAGCAGTTCCTCAGGTGGATGAGTGTCTTCTTTACGGTTCCAGTTCACAACCGTGAATTTGTGCTTCGTACTCCAATTCCCTATCGTACAGGAACCAGACTGACACCTCCTATTTTTGTCATCACGCTGATCTGGTCTTTGATTCTCAAGGGTAAGTTTGTTGATGTCAAGGACAAGCTGGAAGAACTACTGATGATGAGATCGTACTTGGACCAGGGTCTCTTCCACTTCTTAAAGGGACTCTCGCTCCAGGTTGAGGCGAGTGTCTTGGTGAATGAGCCAAAGGCAAACAAACGGGCCGTTGAAACGCTTGTGAAGAGTGCAGAAGAGTCCTTTGCTACTGCTGAGGAACTTGGAGCTGTGTTCCCGAAGAAACTCATCTCCATTGAGATTGATATGATCAAGAGTGCACTCAACGATGATGAAGATGACAGTCTACAGGAGGTGAGGGACTTATATATATAATGATGACAATTGAAGCCAATGAGGATTCCGGCACTGCTGATGTTGAAAGTGAGGGCGACTTCAAGGCTACAAAATGATTAATGAACACTAACAGTCTATTCTTATTTTATTTCGTAAACGTACATCAAGGCACTGGCGTAGACGCTGTTGAGATGTCAGGAGTGTTCACAGTACTCGAAGCATCATCAATCAGGGGGCTCTGTGCCCTTGAATCGTCCTCATCCTTCAAGTCCAGGAGCTTGTTGTTCAGCTTGATCTGAATCTTGAATTGAGGTTGCTCATGACTTGTGCTTGCGGTTTTGTTTGACTCGTCATCATCATCCTCGATCTCTTCTTCATCTTCACCGTCATCCTCTTCATCGTCATCGGCATCTTCGCCCTCGTTCTCGTCATGCACGCCGTCATCATCCAAATGCTCCTTCTTGATCTCCTTTTTCACATGAACATCACTTCCAGCTTTCCCATCCATCCGTCCTCCAGTCCAGCTCGAGAAGTGCATGAAGTATCCCGTGAAGCTCTGGATATCAACTGGCTTCTTGGTCCACCGACGCACCGGCTTCCCACTCTTGTCCAGCTTGAACTCACCCGCTGCGCCTGGCACTTTTGAGGCACCACTGCTCTTTGAAGACGGCCCGGGCGTTCCCTCCATCGTCATGGGCGACTCAGGGGCTGGTGACTCTGTGTTGGATATCGTTGACTGTATCTTCTTTGCCTTGGCCTTAGCCTTGGACGTGGTGGCTGAGAGAGATTTGAGTGGTGTCTTGGGCTCACGGGCCTCAATCTCGCGTAGTTTGTCACTTGAAATCGTGAGCTTGACAATCAGTGTCTTTCCTTTCATCCTGTATCGGTCTGTTATTGGTCGGCCCTTTTCAATTTGGGTGTTTGATGAACCTTGAGAGTGCTGTCGGGCTTCAAGGTGAGCAGGAGAGAGCTGTTTGTTCGCGCTTGATGGGGAGATGTGAGCCGGGTAACACCTTTAGATATGGAGTAAAACCTAATCCGGACACCATCCCAATGCTTACCTCTACAACCTCTACTGTTTCTCTCGATTAATCCCTTAAAATCACAATATCCTGGTTACAAAACCAAACCAATATAAATCGTCTCAGATGCTCCCAAAAAGAACCACAAAACTGCATCTGAGCACCATAGTAAACAAACCAAACAAACTATGAAACATCCAAAGGGGCTCTTACCCACCAACCCTCAGTCGCCCAAATACCAACAAAAACCCACCTAAAAAAGTCCTCCCCATCAATACCGTTCAAATCCAAATAATAAAACACATCAAAGACGTAATCGAAGACCAAGATCAATCATCTGTAGGCGTCAGTCCTCAGAGACTCCCTCGTTCCCCTTCCCATAAGGGCTTGAACCCTCACGACCTCCACCTCTTGAATGAGCCCCTCAAGCCTCTCCTCCTCAAAGTGTCACCAGAAATAGTCCATACCCCATTCAAGAGAACAAAACATCCTCCAAGAGTCCACAGTGCTGGAAGATCTCGTAGAGCTTTGATGCCTTGTTGACATCAATCTTGCAGGCCTTCTGAGCATCAGTCTTCTTGAATGTGGCTCCCAAGTATGTCTTTCTGGCCTTCTCTGCAAAGAAGCGCTTCTTGGTGTCCAAATACTGCAGTGGAGTCAACTTGAAGGAAGACACAATAGCAACTTCTGCCTGTGGGACCTCGTCAAGTGCAGTCTTGTCCTTCAACTGCTGTGTCAAAGAAAATCCAATACGCTTCACCTGCTTCTCAATCTGAGCCTTGGTGAGATGGTTCATCGCAGGTGTAAAGTCTGGAAGCAATGCAACATCGCTATCGTGTATGAGCTGGACTGAGCAGATGTTCAAAAATTCTTCTTTGGATGAAGCACCAAGGAACGAGCGAGGCGTTGAGTCAGAGAAGTTGATACTCCTACCAACACTGTCAAGCTGATCATCGCCATTAAGGACCGCCTTTCTCGATCTTGTAGCATACGTGTGGACCTCAAGAGCATAGTTGCCCAGATGTGAGAAGGAGTTGATGCCGCTGCTGGAACTCTCGTCTTCAGAGTTGTAGACCTCCCTGGTTCTTGGTGAGGTAGATGGCTTCGTGACCTTTGGTGTGCGTGCTCTCTTGTTTGAGACAGCCGGCTTGCTTCCCATCTTGACGTAGTACGAGTTGATGAACTTCATGATCTCCTTTGGTGAGGTGCTCCCCTTCTGGCGGTAAGGGTCAATGAGCATGTACTGGTCAATGGTTGGCAGTGGCTTCTCATTCTTCTTCTCCTGTACCTCCGCCTTCTCCACACCCGTCTCAGGTGCTTCAGGAACACTGGCAACCACCGCAGATATGGATGGCATAGTTATCTTGATGTGCTCTGGTGAAATTGGTGGTGATGGGAGTCTTGGGGCGTCACGCTTGTGCTCCAGAGGCAGTGTCTGAAGTAAGTACTCAGAGCCTGCGGTGATTGTGGCTGGAGCTTGTGTCATTGTGATTGGAGTACGGCGTTCGGTGCCAATTGTCAAGGGCTCTCTTTCTGTGTGCGGATGGAGCAAACGACCCGAATGGCTGGCTTCTGGAGCTTCTGGGATTAATCTTCTCTCTGTGGATCTGTGTGTCTTTTTTAAGCTTTCGTGTATTCTCTGTTTGTTTACACAACAAACCGCGACGCGTCTCCTCAAACCCCGCGATAAGATAAGCTTGACACATAACGCGATTGGGGCTTTTCTGGTCAATTATTCGGTTGTATTCTGGCGTCCTATGGTTCAGGACTACTACGGCTCGCTCAGCTTAATTAACGTTGGTGTATTACCAAAAGAAGGGTCCATAGTTTGCAAAAATCAAAGTCCGTGGGGTGCCACATGAAACATGACACACGCCTCCCCACAACATGAAACAAGACATCTCAAACACAATCAGATACCAAAATCTCCCTGCGTTAGTGCATTACGCATGCTCTTCTTATCCTGCTTGTTGGCAGGTCTGTGGTGCAGCTTGTTCATCCCAACTCCCGCTGGAATACCGGCCATGGCAGCATCACTGGCAGAAGGCTTGGAGCTGGTCTTGGAGCTGATAGAAGCAGGAGGTGGTGGATAGTATCCCTGTGGTGGCGGGTACCAGCCCTGTGGTGGGTATCCTTGTGGTGGGTAGCCTTGTGGTGGGTAGCCTTGTGGTGGATAACCCTGAGGCGAGTGGCCCTGTGGTGGATAGCCCTGGGGAGGATAGCCTTGTGGAGGATAACCCTGTGGAGGATAACCCTGTGGAGGCGGATACCAGCCTTGTGGAGGATATTGGCCCTGAGGTGGTGGTCCTGGGTGGTAGTTCCCACGAGCTCCAGGGCTTGGTGACATTCTTCTGTTGCTGCCCTGGGTTTGAACCGATCTTGCTGGGCTGTGATTCGGATAGTGATTCTGCTGGCCTGGAACCATACCCCTCCCACTGTGTGCTGGTGAAGTCTGTCTTTGAGCACCAGGAACTGACAACGAGGATGCACTGTGCTGTTGCCCTGTTGGATATCCATTCTGTGGTGGAAGGTAGGAGCCTTGCTGACGGTATGGAGAGCCACCTCTGGAATCGGCACTAGCATTCGAGCCTCTGCGTTGGCCTGCCATTGGTGGTGGAACAGTCAAGTTCTGATGGTGGTTTGGAGTCATGTTCTGGAAGCCAGCACCTTGTCTCTGGCCGGTGTGTGCAGAACCATGTGGACCTTGCTTTGGTCTCTGAGGTGTAACAGAAGAGTCTGGACCTGGCCTGTTCGGTGAAGCGGTTTCACGCTGGCGTTGGTAGTTCTGAGGTGATGGTCCATTTCTCTGCGGAGACAACCGCTGTGGAGCAGAGCTCTGGTGTGAGGGGTATTGCTGTGGAGCAGGAACAGGGGGCTGACCTGCGGTCTGGTGTGCTTCACACTGTTGTGAAGATGCAACAGGAGCCGGACCACTCTGGTAAGAAGCAGGAGGTGAGATCTCGGTTTGGTACTGTTGTTGATATTGCTGTTGGTACTGTTGTTGATCTTGCTGGTAGTCAACCACATGTGGCTCAGTCTGATGACTTGGTTGGGGCTGGTAGTTGGCCTGCTGGCTTGATCTTTGACCTTGGTGGTGTGACTGTTGCTCCTGAGCACTGTAGCATTGGCCATTACCATTACCATTTCCATAGCCAACCGCATTGTTACCTCCTTCTGGTCCTTGACTGATAGGTCTGCCACGCACAGGTGAGACAGATGGTGCCTTTCTCTGTGGTCTCTGTTGTGTCTCAGACGGCTCACGAGGGAGAGTCTTCTGTCGCTCCTCTGGATGCGGGGTCTGTCTTGATGTCACATAGCTGGCTTGTGTTGGTAAAGAGTCATCACTCCAGTTCATGTGTGGGTTGAGAGGTGGAGCTGGCTCAATCGAATGGCGGCCAGAAGTAGCATCAACAAATCTCTCTGGAGAGGCAGGCACACTCTTCTGTGCAAGAGGGCTCCTTGGAAGTGGTGCTGGGGCGTCAGGGACGGATGAAAGATCTGGCTCTGGAATGTAGTTGATGTCGCTCATCGAGAGAGCAGTGGAAGCTCTCATGGCCGCAGCAGTAGCAGCATTCATACTCTGGCGATTGCTCTTGGATGGAGAGGTCTGCTGAGAGTTCTTCGTTGGACTCGAAGCGATGCTCAACTGGTATGAGTCGATGATACTCTCCGGATACTTGTTTGAATTTCTCTTCCCATTAGTCTCAAGACTTCTCACTGGACTCCGTTCTGGACTTCTCTGAGGAGCTCTCTCTGGACTTCTCTCTGGACTGTTCATGTCACTGGCATCCGTGTAAGGCGTCTCCTCTCTCTGATAGGTCTCGGTACTGTAGAAACTCTCATGAGCAGTCGTGGCACGTGAGTATCTCTGATCCTGTGGAAGACTGTGGCGATTGAACTCTGGCATCTCAGACTGCACCATGTCGTGGCCCTCAGCTAGATCAGCCATTCTCTGTGGTTGGTACAGTTGTGGGTCAATCTCCTTCTGGTACTCCTGGCTCTGGCGCTTCGGTTGTGGGACCTGGATCTGTGGAACATCATTGGTCTGTCCGTGGTGCTCAACTGGGTAGTCTGATCCAGGGATCGTTCTTGACATCTGATCCTCAACTTGAGCGAATGCCGGAGTGTTCATAGCTGTTGGAGTTGGACCATAGAAACTCGATCCCGAAGCAGATGGAAGGGGAGATTCAACAGCTGGATCTGGTGCCTTTCTGCTTGGCTTCTTGTCAACAACATCAAGCATCGATGGCTGTTGCTGATGAGCATACTGTGGTTCAGCGTACTGCTGGGTGGCAGGCTCAACGTAGTCTGGATCTTGATAGACCTGCAGTCCTTCATGCTGTGGATACTGCTGCTGTTGTTGCTGCTGGTTGGAGTTGTACTGCGGCTGATCATGTGGCAACGGAACGGCAACATCCCACATTGGTGCTGGCTGCTTTCCCAACTTGTTCTCAACCTGACCAACCTGTACCGTCATATGATCCACCATTGATGCCAGATTCTCGATGGAGCCTCTGTATCCGACCTCTTGGTATGGCTGCTGTGGTGCTTCATATGCAGATACTGCCTGCTGAATCTCGTAGTGACTGTTTCTGTTGGTTGGATCAGGGGCAAGAGTCTTGCGTGGTTCAGAGGACCAATAGTTGTAGTCACGATCATCAGCGTACTGGCCGTACTCATTGGGCTGCTGAGTGTATGCTGACTTGGACTGTGGTGCAAGCGACTGATACTGGTACTGGTCCTGGTACTGATCCCGATTGTAGTCCTTGTTGTAGTCGTAGTTCTGGCCCTGGTCCTGTGTAGTTTGGTCTGAGTCAAAGCCAAAACTGTCCAGAGGGATGCTGAGTCTGTACTGGTTGGTTTCAATCTCAGGCAACGGTTCAACCACTTCTGGTGCGCTATAGCTCGGTTGTCTTGGTACGGGTGGTGGCCTCTGTGCAACTGGAGCATGTGTCTGGTGATACTGGTCGTTGTTGTTGCTGTTTGGGTTCAACTTCTTGAGAGGGTTGAGGAAAGCCAGTTTCTTGGATGAAGTAGAGTTCAGTCTCTGCTGTGTGGGTGGAGTCTTCTCGATTACAGTTGGCTGAGAGAGCACCTTCTCCTTCTTTGGCTTCGACTTCTTGGCTCTGGTGGTGTCCTCTGGCAAGCCCTCAAACATCGAGGTGTAGTTAGGTTGTGAGACTTTTCTCACCTTTGGCTTCTCTGGAAGAGGTGGCTGGTGGTTGCGGACGTTGGCATGTGTGTTTTGCTCCTCAACGATGATCCACTTCTTGAAGGAATCAGACACGACTTCGGAGATGAGTGCCCTTCCAAACAGCTTCTTCTTGGTTATTGTCTCCTCATACGACAAACTTGCCAACCATGTCCAGATGAAGTAGTCGTCCAATGAAACTCGTGTGATTGTCACGGATGTTTGTGGTTCTCTTGACTTTGCTGGTACGTTGTGCTCTGGCCAACCTGGCTTCAAATCCGAGTCCTGCAACTTCTGACACATGGCCTCAACGATTCTCCTTGATTCTGTTGAAAGTTTGTTCAGAATATTGTCATCTGTCCTGCACAAGAACTTCAAGAGGGCAAAGTCCTCCTTGGCCTCAAACATGTCTGGATTGTCAAACGTCAGCACTTTTGGTACTCTGTTGAGCATCTCCACTGGCGACGCGGACATGACGTTCGTCTTGATCGTAACGAGAGGGACACTGACAAGTGTTGTGGATGAGTATGTCATGTCTGGAGGTGGGTACGAGTTGCTTGCCAACAGTGCTTGAAGAGTTCTTGGGAGATGGATTTTTGTGGTGGTGTCATCAGGAAGCATCGATCTGAGGAAAGACAGCAAGAGATGGAACATAGCATCAGCAGCTGGGAGCCAGTCACGAAGACCATCAACGAAAGTGTTCTCAGTGGGGTCCAACCGGGACTTCTTGAGACTTGCAGTGTCTGGTGGACCATGGAATGCCCAGATACCAGCCATCTTGGCGATCTTGCGACCACTGAGCTGGTTGTCCTTTGAGTTTGCAGCAAATGATACGAGCAGGTCCAAGAAGTCATACACGATTGACGCGTGGGACGGTGAGGAGAGACACTGTGGCATGAACTCGAGGAATGCCTTCTTCGGGAAGTTGTCCCTCTTCTCAAGCTTCTTGAACGAGTCGTATGCGTCCCAACCAATGACCGAGTTCATGGGGAGACGAGCCCAGAGGTACTTCAGGGCAGTGACAAGGGTGAACTCGTCTGTGTTCTTGACGCACTTGTCAATGATGTGTTGGTTTGCCGGGAGGGTTCCGTTTGGTATGACTATCTCTAGGAACGTGCCGAGCCTTTGGTCATCGGCCCTTGGTCTGAATGCGAGAAGAACAAGTGGTGTTTTCACACCTTTGATCTTGAGCTCTTGTGTGATGGAGTGTATGAGTGCTCTGAGGTCGTTGCGAGTGAACTCGTGTGTGAAGACGTCGTCATCGTCCAAGGTGTGACCCTCTGGAATCGGCAGGGGTTTCTTGTCGAGGTTGACGGTGAGCTTCTTGGGGCTCTTGTCGAGACGTTTGCCCTTTGCAGCAAATTGCTGTGAGTGTGAAACTGGGTCCTGAGCTGATGGAGCAGCCATAGTGGTGAGGTGTTGTCAGAGCAGAGGTGGATGTGGATGTGGATGTGAAGCGTCGCTGATCTGATTGTTGTAGATGACCCTAGGACGCGGTCAGATGAGGTTTCACGTGAGAATTGTGGCCACTCAACTATGAGAGTGGGTCCGTGCAAGTAGAAGTATGAGTCCCTGGCCGTAGCGAGCGTAGAGAGACGGTTCCTTCACGTGTCGTTACGGGCTTTAAGACCGGTAAAGCTGCCGGCTTTTGAGATTTTTTGTTGTGTTGACAATTGACGCTGCGCCTGATTCGTGACGCGTCTGTTTGTTTGGCGGTGTGCGGGTGTTTCTGACCTCATCTCTCGGTTAACTACTGTCCATTTCGTGTCTAATGATGACTAACACCTATTCACACTCTTATGTCATCAAACTGACACTCACAGAATGACAACCCCGGCCTTCCCGTCAATAACAGTGCCATTTGCCATTTGCTCCAGCCCGCCACCGAGAGCCGAGTTCCCGAGTTCCCGCCTAAAATCAGGGGCAGCGGCAGATCAGGCACACAAACAGATTCGCGGGTAGATCACGTGATGGGTCACATGTCCGTTATGAGCGATGGCGGGAACTGTACTGGAAACTTCCATCTTCAACGTCCACCCTCTTTCTTGTCGGATCCTTCTCTTAACTGTTACAACTGCTATTACATGATGCTTAGAAGACCACTGACACTCCTCAAGTCCGTCCCAGCCCTCTCACAGTCCCGTGGAGCAGTGTGCACCAGCATTCGCTATGTCCAGCAGACATCCAAAGAGGCCATCGAGGCCAAGTACCGTGCCAAACTCGAACAAAAGGCTCGTGAGGTCGGGGCCCGTGACATCAACGAACTCAAGGAGAAGCTCAAAGACACGATAGATGTCAGACGTAACGAGTTCGCCAAGATCGACCCACTGGCTGCGCTGGAGGCACATGAGAGAGAGCAGGCCATTGAGGCCCAGGAGCGCAAGAAGACAGAGAGAAAGCTGAGGGACCCAAGAGCTCCAGATGTACCTGAGGCAGCATACAAGACGATGGGATCATACATCGCTGTGGAGAAGATGCAGGAGCTGGGCCCATTGGAGATTGACTATATCTGGAAGGCCCGTTTCCTGAACAAGAAGGACGCACTCATCTCTGTTGTCCCAGCCGATGTGTTTGACAAGCTTTTCAAGAACGCACGTGCAAACCCAACGTTTGTGTTGCCATTGCCACGTGAGGGAGACGGTAAGGACATGCACTATGTCCAGTGGGCTTTCGTTGGCCCAAAGACTGTGCACTGTATGTTCACCACGCTGATGGAGTTCAAGGTGCATGGTGAGTATGCTCGTCCACACACCACTGTCGAGTTCCACACTGATTTGAAGGAGTCCAAGGGACTGGTGTTGATGAATGGACATGTTGAGAAGGATGCTGCCGTTACGCTTGCAGAGGCTCAGTTGTTGCTGTTGAATGTGCAGAGATTCTACGGTGCCATGCTCGAGACACCGGCTGCTCTGCGTCGCTTGCAGCTGTTGAAGGACTTCACTTCTGGCTCTGAGAACTTCACTGTTGAGAAGCTCGTTGAAGAGGCCCAGTCATTGGACAACTAGAAAGTATATAGATGGGTGGGATTGTGTACATAATATAAACAAATGAAGAGACTTAGTCAAAGCACCCTCAGATCATCGAGTCCGCCCGCGCCCGTGGAGAAAACGTTGATGGAAGCCACAACTGTTTGTTCCAGTTATTCTCTTCAACAAGCTGGTAAATTGCTACTACATCACAGAATGGCTGTCAAAGTGGCGTATCTTGGTCCTGAGGGAACGTATACTCACCAGGTTCGTTGTTGTTGCGTGCTTACTGCTCTTTTTTCAGCTATACTAACCACCCACAAAGGCCGCTCTCCAAGAGTTTGGCGAGACTGCAGAGCTGATCCCCCAGCGCAGCATCAAGGACTGTTTCTCCACTGTTGAGTCTGGCGAGGTTGTGTACTCCGTTGTGCCCTTTGAGAACTCTACGAACGGCCAAGTGGCACTCACGTACGACCTTTTGCGTGATTGGCTTGTGCTGAACGCTCAGAGCACGGTGACTGTGGCGTACGAGCAGTTCGTCGCCATCCACCACTGTGTCCTCTCCCACGCCAAATCGATTGACGACGTGTCCAAGATCTACACACATCCACAAGCATGGGGGCAGGTGACCAACTGGCTGCACGAGCATCCGCATTTGGAGAGGATTGACTCGTCATCAACGTCCAAGGCAGCAGAGATTGCGTCTGTGCAGGGGACAGACTACGCCGCCATTGCAAGTGCCTATGCCTCCAAGGTGCACAACATCCCTATCCTCCACCACAACATCGAGAACATCAAGGACAACACGACCCGGTTCCTCGTGCTGGCGTCTTCGAGAAACACAGACCTGTTGGACAAGCAGAGGGCATCGCTCCCAGCCAGATTTGTCTCCCTCGTCGCCTTCACAGTGGAGCACGACGACCCAGGTGCGTTGGCCAGTGCACTCTCCACGCTGACAACACACGGGATCTCGATGACCAGCATCACATCACGGCCATCGACGACGCAGCCGTGGCACTATGTCTTCTTCATCGAGTTCTGGATAGACGGGCAGAAGGCGCTGGACAGTGTCATGGGGGACTTTGGTGCGAAGTGCCTGACGGCCAAGGTGCTGGGCTCCTTCGCACGGTCAAAGAGGTACTACGGGGAGAAGTAGATACATAAAAGGAGACGTTGCATTTGGTGTTCGTTAGCTGTAGCTGGTGGTGAGAGAAGCCCTACTTTCCATACTTCTGATAGGCCCACGGTCTGTTGTCCAACGGGCACACGTGGCGTGTCTTGAGCCATCTCGAGATGCAGTGCATGTGGAAGGCGTGGTTGCACTCTCCCCAGGCGGCGATGCACTCAGGCTGCTCGTTCATCGAGTTGGGCTGGCACTCGATACACGGCTCCATCAGGTGGTTTCTGCAGATGGCACACGTCTCCACGACGATGTCCCACGACCAGAACGCCACCGCCGTCCACTTTCTCACCTCGAACTTCTTCTTCTTGTCGTGCTCGTGCTCGTGCTCGTGCTCGTGCTCGTGTGTGTGTACTGGTGGCGGTGTGTTAGTCACGGCGCTTCGGTCCACAGCGGGCGCTAGACTCCCAGATTTCGGCAGCGCAGTATACTCACCCGGCACGTCAATGTCCATGGCGTCGCTCATCGTTGGCTGAGTTGTGTGCTGTTGTTGTTGCCGCTGCCGCTGTGTGGTGCTTCTCGTGTGGCAAGGGTTGAGGTGATATTTTGGCGCTCGTATTCTCCCAGCGCGATTGAGGCCTGGCTACGTCTACATCTACGCTAAAGGTTATGGATCGGCTGTGTCTTCATTAATCATGTGAGGCTCTCGAGCACCTGCCCTTCACTGTCATCTGACTGCTCGTGCCCACCTTCCTCCTTCACCTCTTTGGCCTCCTTGCCGTCCACGAACTGCTCCACAAGCTGCTTCACCTTCTCCTCCACATCCTTGCACGTCTTCTCAATCGCCGTAATCTCGCCCTTTTTCGTCTCAATCTGGTTCTCCAGTAGCAGAATCAGCGACTCACGAGACTGGTGTGGCCGATACTCGTTCAGCAGATGGTGGATGTTGATCAGCACCGTGCGGATGTGTTCCACCTTGCTTGGGAACTCATGTGGCGCCACGCTCATCACACCAACAACCTCCAGAAAGTTCAGAAGCAATGATTTCAGTAGTTTCTTCAGCTCGTCAATCTTGAACTGGGAGTCCTCGCCGGCAGGATGATCATCGTCCCGGTACAGCTGTGGGATGCCCTGGTCCTCAAGCTTGGGAATTTTGTCCGCAAAGTTCCACAGACTTCCAAACGACCGGTACGTCTCTCCAGCTGGCTGTTGTGGCGGTATGAGAAATCGTAGATGTTTATCTTCGTCGCTGAACTCCAGTTCAGTGTCACTGACTCCGGCTTGTTGTTCTCGATACACCTTGAGCTTGTCGGTGTTCTCTCTCGTGAAAAACTTGACATAGGGAGGCGGTGGTGGGTAGAGAGACGATATCAGACTATCTTCTGCCATCGTTATAGTGTATCTGTGTTTGTTGTATCTTGTTTGCTTGCAATGCCTGTTGATGGTTGAAGGTTGAAAACTGTCTCCTCCTTCTTTGATCAACACTTCGAAACCTCGGAATTTTTGTTACCTTCACCTTTCCGAGGGTTTTAATACCAGGGAAATAAACTACACATAAGACTGGCGGTTTTGATTTTCCCATAGTTAAGCGCGCTTCAGACTAGGTTTGCCCAAAAAAAACCCGACCCAGTTTTTTCAGAAAGCCAAACCAGATATTCACTTACATTTATTA
>JAKUBA010000089.1:0-33450 GCA_030563065.1 Petasospora veronae | reverse complement strand
TTAGCTCGAGCTCATTTTGAGCGCGAATTGAAGCTTCGGCTTTAATCGCTAATAAACGGATTTAACACCAATATTTCTTCTGCAACTAATCTACTACTTCGAGCCAACTACATATATGCAATATGCAATGTACTCAATATACCCAATCGGTTTGTTTACGTTTCAAATCACCTAGACAACCACGACGTCGCGAGGAAAAGAATCGAAAAGGCCGAAAGAGGAAGTTGCCCTTTACAGAAACTCGGTAAGGCCACGAAAAAGTCTGGCAAACGTAAAATTAGGTAAGCATGGTCGCGAAAATTGAAAAAAGCCAGTCTTATGTGACACGATTCATGCTTAGTTTTTTGAATTTTCAATTCAGGGTCCTTAAACGGTGTTGGTCGTTGAATATAGCGACATTTCATTGCTATAGCATCAGTAATTTGTCCATATCTCTTCGATTGTGTGGTACAAACTGATAGTATCTGTGCCCTCAATTGAACCCCGAGCCACACCCGGACACCTCCAGTAAAGTAGCTACTTCCGCATGAATGGGTCTGCAAGCGATCGACTTCAACCGCAATATCTTTACCTTGGACTCTTTGGATCACAACTCAAAAGAGGGCGTCAGACCTATTCAAAACCACTCCCAAACCGATAACTATGGGTGAAGATCAACACCACGCAGAATTTTCGAACTTCACCGCTGAATCCCGCAAGGAGGCACTTGAGCAAGTCATCTCCAGCTACGCTGCTCTCACCGATGGACAGGACAACTGGGTGTGCAATCTCTCCAACGCCTCATCTCTGATATGGCACGCATACCGCTCACTTCCACTTGACATTAACTGGGCTGGGTTCTACGTCGCAGACCCTAAAGATCCATCGCAGCTCATCCTAGGTCCCTTCCAGGGCAAAGTGGCCTGCCAAACAATCAAGATCGGGAGGGGAGTTTGTGGTGCTGCTGCACAGACAAAGGAAACACAGGTGGTGCCAGATGTCGAGAAGTTCCCCGGTCACATTGCGTGCGATGGCGAAACCAAAAGTGAGATTGTCGTTCCCATTGTGGATCAGGATGGGACAGTGAGGGGCGTGATCGATATAGATTGTCTGACCTTTGATGGGTTCGGAGAGGAGGACAAGGAGGCTCTGGAGAGTCTTGCGAAGCTGATTGCCAAGACTAACAACTGGAGCTGATGTTGGGATTGTTTGTGGATCAGTAATGTCACGTAACAATAAAGTCCATGCAAGTTGTCAATGCATCGAATCTTTTTTGTTTAGGGGAACAGACATCAGACAGTTGTTAACGTGCAGATCCCTGAATCAAGAAGACGTCTGAGTTTGAAAACTAAGTTGTGTACGTGCACATCGTGCAAACCTTGTAGGGGCTATATAGTTGAATGGCCGCGTTTTGTCTGGGGCCCAAAGGGGTCTTCAGATGCGATGCTAAAGCTACAAAAACACCGATGAAAGGCCATCAGCTATACCTCACGCGTTGAAGACTGAAAACGTACAATCTCCAAAGCCATGTACTCACAGGAAGCACCAATGCCATTCGCTTTGCCCTTCTTGCTTCTCGAAGTATTGCAGATCTTTTGAGGTCGATAAAACCAGCGCGACTTTGTGTCTAGCCTTTTCCACCCTAGGCGAAGACTCCTCAGACTTCCACTCTAAACAGCCATTGACGCCTTGCAGAGCCGCACTATTCTGGGAGTTGATCAAACCAACTGTCAATAATGAGGAGAGAATGTGCGCCCTGTGCTGCTTCGTGAACGCCATTCTCCCACAACGACTCCTCGTGGAAAGGGTGTCACCTTTGGTCACCAGAACGGAAATATTGACTCGTTCCGCTCCCACACATCTAATATCTTCCTGATCACTGCTTATTTTGCTCACCATGGCCATAAGGTGGATATCTACAGGTCCGAATGTTCACGGGATCGAGTCCTTGTGAGCTGTGTTGATTCAAAGAGAACTATGAGTGTCGGGGCTGCTCAAGAGATCAGCGATTGATGCCGTTGCTCACGGGGTTGGGCCCATCAACCCCCTCTATTGTACAAGAGAGAAACGACCTTGAGACAGACATGCGGACACACAAGTGGACAGCAACAGCTGTCTTTGCTTTTAGGAACGGCTTGGCTGCATGTTACAGGTCGGATGCTTCCACCTCAAACGCACACACTCGCCGAATAACACCCCTGAGCTGGCCAACATCCATTGAAGGTATTTTATGGTTTCCAGATACTGACATGTGGCTTCTATGAACTTGAGTGGGTTGATAATCCTTTGCTGATCATCTGCGCAAAGTTTTCGGTGTTTAGAGTGCTGTTTGTGGAACCAAGATATAAATATCATCTGTGCTGGTCGCTTCATTACTGCTCTCTCTTCGTTCCCTCATTTCCCTCTAATTGTCCGAAGTGGTACAGAGCATTACCAATGGTTGTTCCAGACGAGACTCTCGAGGATAACTCGACATTCAGCAAGTTCATTGCCATTTACACCCGCTCCCCATCATACGAGCTTCTCTGCTCAGAGTCCAAGGGTGGTTTCAACCTCCACAATGTCTGGGAACTGTTGTCATCGAAGCTTATCAAACAGAGAGATGGAAGCACAAACAAAACGGACTACTTTGAGAGTCGTGTCCCAGTTTCTTGTCTGCCAGAGGGTACCCTCCCAGAGAAGTGGTCTTGTTCAAACCACTTGTACTTCTTGGAGTTCCAACAATCCACCGAGTCGCAGATCAGAGGAATAATCCTCATGGACTACGATGACGATGATTCTGAGCTTGCAGAGTTCCACGACTGGTTTGCCAAGTTGGTTGTCAAGGACTCAAGATTGCACTTTGCTGAGATCCCCATCCATGCTGACGAGGACCTCCGTCTTGCCAACGAAGTTGCAGACTTCTTTGCCAATGAGATGAAGAACACAACCGAACACGACAAGTGGGACGCTTGTGGAAGAGACTACTTCATCCAGAGGGTCAAGCACTTTACCTCTAGAGGTTTGAAGATTGAAGCTGTACTTCCAGCTTTCCCATGCAAGTCCTCGAACTTGGAGAAGGTTGCCGGTGTGAAGCCTGACAAGGGCGAGGAATTGGCACTCAGAAGATTGATTGAGCTGGGAAGAACCATTAAGAAGGTATATCCCCCAGGAATGAAGGTTTATATTGTCAGTGATGGTCATGTCTTCAGTGACTGCATTGGTGTTGATGATGGAGTGGTTGATACGTACACTGCCCAATTGAAGCAGTTCTACGAGGATGTTGCCACTTCTATGGGGGCAATTGATGAGGAGTTGATTGGGTTTGTGTCACTCAAGGACTTGTTCTTCAAAGATTACAAGGAGAACTACACTCCTGGATTGGTTGACAAGATTGAGCTCCCACACTATACAGGCTCTGAGATCCAGGTTGACTCTGAGTTGTCCCGTAAGATGCTCATGGCCGGCTGTGACACCGATGCTGGACAGCTTAGAAAGGACATCTCCCAGCAAGACCACCCTCGTCTTCACCTTTATCGTGGTTTCTCCAAGTTTATGTGTGAGGATCTCAGCTTGAACGCTCACTGCATGACCCTTTCCAAGAACGCATTCAAGAAGACCGTCTCCAAGGTTGCGTTTGAGATGATCAAGCGTAACGATGCGTACTCAAACCTTGTTGAGCTGATGTTCCCATTCCACATGCGTTTCTCTATCCACGCACACGTCAACAGTGGTCCAAAGTTTGGTGTCAGACTCATTGATCCACAGTACTGCAAGGTGATCAAGAACCTCGACTCTTCCGAGGAGCCAAGCTTTGTGGACCTTCTCCACATTCCTACCCCATGGCACAATGCCATTGTGAAGATTAATGGTGTCAAGGGGCTTTATATGTCCAAGGCCAGAGTTGTCGAGGATGCCATTGCTGCTGGCCACTACTCTGGTGCTTATGTTGAGGGAGATGCACGCGGAGAGGGAGCTTACTACCATCTGACCAAGAACAACACATATTGAGGTGAACTCCTTCATCCTTTAATTTATAATCAATTGAAACAGCATCTGTTTGTTAGTGTTACTGTATGGGAAAGATTTAGGTGCTGGTGGTCCCAGCAAAGCTATGAGACCTGGTGTTCATTGCGAGTTTGTAGTTGATTCATTACATAGTATACATTACATTGCAGATGTAGTTCTAGTTTTAATTTTCCTCTTCTTTCTTCAGGAGATACCAGCGCAATCACAGAGCACCGAGGTAGTCCTCCTTTATACTTCCAATGGCGTAAATGGCGTTCACATCTGCTCTTGTACCCACAATTTTGAGTCTGACTCTGCTTCCCTTCTCGATAGCCTGGTCCTCAGACTGGTATGCCGGTGGGTTGGCAGCAGGGTTGAATGACATGTCAGGTGGAATCAAGTGTGTAGACACGAAGACCGTCAATGGGCCCACGTCCACAAAGAAACCAAGCTTACTGACCTGTGAAACAATTCCATCCACCACTTCTCCCTTGAACGGCTTCCATACCACAGCACTATACTTGACCTGGAATTCAGCAGACCCGTCTCCAGGTATGATTGTGCCCTTGTCGATCTGAATGGCCATGCAGTCGAGCACACACATGATGTATCCAAACTTACCAGTGCACGAGCCCTCCACCTCGTTAAGCAGCTTCGTTCGAAGGAACTGATTCATCTGTGGACCGAAGTATGATGGATGGAGTGTGATGTTGAGCGAGAGGTCCTTGAGGAAGAACATTGTGTGTGGGTATGGGGTGTGTAGTTGGAGGTGGTTTGTTGTTGGAGGAGAGTCTCGAAACGTCCAGCGTATGAGGCCAAAAGTAGACGGAAGAGTGAGGTTTTTTCGAGGGAGTGGATGTGACGATGAGGCAAAACTCCGGAGCGATAGCAAACTCGTCCTCGGTCCTTTTGTGTGTGTTTCCTGGACGAGTTTGGAGGTCATTTGGGCTTGTCCAGCTTGTTTTGTTCATCGTCCATCAAAAGTCGCGAATTCGGACAATCACGGCATAACACTCCGCACGCGTCGTTTTTGCTGGCGCTTATGCTGAATCTCGGTGCTGCTGTGAAAAAACGGGCTCGATCAACACTAAAATGGCTGGGAAAGCACTTCAACTTCGGAGCCTGATCAACACACAGAATGTCTCAGAGACTAGGAAGAGTACGTGTCAGATGAGCAGGGGAAGGAGCTTCTCTCGCCCAAAAAACCCGAGCAAAGGACTAACAACAGCCACACAGAGCGCACTCGGTGTCGCCAGAATATGGCATCACGTCGATGTCTCCAAGGACCCAAGAACACTTGGTCGTCTCGCTTCCAACATCGCAATGACCCTTATCGGCAAGCACAAACCGATCTTTGACCAGACACTTGACCAGGGTGACTACGTTGTGGTCACAAACTGCGCACAACTCAAGCTCACGGGAAACAAGTTCTACCAGAGAGAGTACTGGAGACACTCCACCAGACCAGGTCACCTCAAACTTACGCCCATGAACAAGCTTGCAGCTGACAAGGGATTCGGAGAGATTCTGAGAAAGGCTGTCAGTGGAATGCTTCCAAAGAACGGTTTCAGAAAGCAGAGATTGGAGAGACTTAAGGTATTTGACGGTACGGAGAACCCTTACAAGGAGAACATTGTGGCCTTCCACGACCAGCAGCAGCTTGTTCAGAAGAAGTTGGACAAGTTGGTGGAGTCAAAGCAGGAGAACTAAACTGGCATACAAACATCACGACCATGTCATACCCACAGGGCACCCCATACAGCTGTACATAGGGAAATAATGAGGTTCACGTTATGATCAAACCAATTACAAGTAGAAGCGGACCATCATCGTAGGATATCTTTTTGAGATTTTTCTAATATTATACACAAGACGTAGAAATCGCCTCTAGTTCTTTTTCTTTTTGTAATCGCACCTCTTCCTCCCTCTGCTTCTTGCAAGCAACATCAGAATGCAACCGAACGGTCGGTGTACAGACGTGGTGCAATGTTCATAGCCATCAACTCCTGGAACAACAACTTAGCAGCATATGGGATGTGAATCTGATAGATGTCAATCTTGTTCTTACAGCCACGGCACTCGAACTGGTTGTGCTTCAACTTGGCAATGACGGACATCAAACCACAGACACCACAGATGTGGACTCTGAAAGCGTCAGAAGCCTCCATCAATCTCTCCTTCATGAACGAAGCAGCACCGTGAGCAATCATACAATCACGCTCCATTTCACCGAAACGCAAACCACCATCTCTGGAACGACCTTCCACTGGCTGTCTTGTCAAGATCTGCACTGGACCTCTGGCTCTGGCGTGGATCTTGTCATCGACCATATGTCTCAAACGCTGGTAGTATGTTGGACCAAAGAACACCTGTGCCATGAGCTTCTTACCAGTGTGACCGTTGTACATCACCTCGAAACCTCTGGACTGGTAACCATTGTCTCTCAACAACTTGGAAATGGCATCAACTGTCACTTCTGTGAATGGGGAAGCATCACCCTCCAAACCGGAAATAGCAGACACCTTCGAAAGCAAACACTCAATCAAATGGGCAACAGTCATACGAGATGGAATGGCATGCGGGTTGATGATCAAGTCAGGCACAATACCCTCACAAGTGAATGGCATGTCCTCACGACGGTAAGTAACACCAATGGTACCCTTCTGTCCATGACGAGAAGCAAACTTGTCACCAATCTGTGGCACTTTTGTCGTTCTCATACGCACTTTGACGAACTTCAAACCCTCCTGGTTGGTGGTGATGAGAACTTGGTCAACAATACCGTTCTCGGTGGCTCTGAGTGGGGTGGAAGCATCACGCTTTGTGTGGTAGACGGTACGCTGTCCCAACTCCTCAACATCTGGTGGAATAGGCGTCGTCTTACCGATGATGATATCCTCACCAGAAACTCTGACACCTGGAGCAATCAAACCATCGTCATCCAACTTCTCATAAGTACCATGCTTCAATCTGAGCGTGTTGGAACGGTTTGGCTTCTCAAACTCTTCAACAACAGACATACCGACTCTCTTCTCTTGGTCCATGTACGATCTGAAGAACAAAGATCTGAACAGACCTCTGTCGATACTCGATTGATTCATAATCATGGAATCTTCCTGGTTGTAACCAGAGTAACATGAAATGGCAACAATAGCATTCTGTCCGGCTGGAAGGTCTCTGAACTTCAAGTGCTCCATCGATCTCGTGGTAGCAAGTGGTTTCTGTGGGTAGTAGAGAATGTTGGCCATAGTGTCCATACGAACACTGTAGTTTGTGAGGAACACACCCATAGCTTGCTTACCCATAGCAGACTGGTATGTGTTACGTGGGGACTGGTTGTGATCTGGGAATGGAATGATGGAAGCGGCGACACCAAGAATCATGGATGGGTGAATCTCACAATGCGTGAATGTGTGTGCACTCTTGTTGAATGCCTTGATACGCAAGTTTGGATTGGTGTTTGCCTCCGGTTCACCTGGGTCCAAGTCATCTGGAGACATGGCAATCATGATCGTCTCCTCTTCCTCAGCATCCACATACTCAACAACACCATTGTGCAACAAAGATGACCAAGTGAATGCATCCTCATCGTCTGGGTCCTGCTCACTGTCGTACAGTCTGCTGACATGTCCCTGGTTCAAGACAAGCTCCTTTCTGCTGGTCTCATAATTGTCTTCAACAATGAACAATGGTCTGTAGACTCTACCAGCGTCAGTGAACACCTTGAACTCCTTTTCACGGATATCTCTGATGATCGACACCTCTGGGGAGATCTCACCTCTTCTTCTCAAAACTCTCATGGTCTCAGTCAATTTAGCTGGGTCTCTGTGAATACCGTGCCAAACACCGTTGACGAAGATCTTTGTAGCGTTTGTGTCTCTCTCCTCACGTGGCTTGTAGTCCTCCAATGGCTCCATACCCCACTCCTCCAAGAAGTAGAGAATTGGATCAGATCCAGAACCAACAGAAATACATGTCATCAAGGACAAGTTCTTGACCAAACCACACGCCTGACCTTCAGGTGTTTCAGCAGGACAGACAAGACCCCAATGCGTGTTGTGGAGCTGACGTGGCTTGGCCAACTTACCATCACGACCAATTGGCGTGTTGGTTCTTCTCAAATGCGACAATGTCGATGAGTATGTGTAACGGTTCAACACCTGGGAGACACCTGCTCTCGAACTCATAGCCTTCTTCTGTTCACCCCAGTTACCAGTGGCCAAAGAGTACTTCAAACCAGAGGTGATGGTGGTAGCCTTGACGGCAAGCTTCAAGTTGAAGTCAACACCAGTCTCGACAGATCTCTGCATGTAACGGTAGATGTCGTTGGACAGCTTCTTGAAGAGGATTCTGAAAAGATTGGACAACAAAGGACCGGCCAAGTCCAATCTCTTCTTACCAAAGTGATCACGGTCATCCTGTGGCTTTCTCTCAAGGGCACAAAGAAGCAAACGGTTCACCATGTAACCCAAGAAGAATGCCTTTCTGGACTCGAAACCCTCCTTTTGAGAAATGTGTGGGAGGAACTCCTTCTGCAAGATGTCCTTGGCGTACTGGATACGCTTCTCTCTTCTGATACCAACACCATTACCACGACGACCGATATAATCGAGGGCAACTTCACGCTCCTGGATGACAAACGCCTCCTCAACACATGGCTTCAACATCTCAAACATCTGCCAATCTCTGTCATCGTAACAGATGTGTTCCAAGATATCACCATCTGGGACAATACCCAGGGCTCTGAAGACAACGACAATTGGGATATCAGTCTTGATGTATGGCAGAGTGGCCATGATAGTTCTTCCAGCACCCTTGTCGTCACGACCAAGGAGCTTGATCTGCATGGAACTGATGAGTCGGGAACCCTTTTCAAGCGCCGAACGGATCTCTGCAATGTGGGAAACTGGGGATGGTGCGGACTTCTTGAAGACCTGAACGATGTTGGCAGCGGAACGCTCTTGGGCAATCAAAACCTTTTCGGAACCGTTGATGACAAAGTAACCACCCATATCGAATGGACACTCTTTCAAAGCGTAGGACTCCTCGTCGGTCAAGTCCTTGAGCAGACAGTACTTGGACTTGAGCATGATTGGGACTCTGCCGATAAAAACCTTTCTGTCTTGGGTCTCCTCCTCCTTGATGTAGTCTTCCTGGGCAACGCGCCATTCGGACTCATCGTCACGTCTCTCGTAGGTGACCTTGTCCATCTCGACAAAGAGTGGAGATGCATACGTCAGGTTACGCAGTCTGGCCTCCTGTGGGAACATCTGTGCGGTGGTACCATCGGACTCAGTCATGGTTGGCTTGGAGAGGAAGATCTTACCAAACTGGATCTCGTACTTTCTGTTGACGATATCCTCCTCATTGGTGTGTTGGGCCGGCTGCTCGAGAATGAGAGTCTTGTCCTCTTCAACGAGCTCCTGGATGGATGTGTGGATGAACTCGTCGAAGGAGTCGAGCTGCTGGGAGACCAAACCCTTCTCCTTGAAGAAGGCTGCGATCACGGTCCAGCAGTCTTCCGAGGTGACCTCACTCGAGTCCTCCATGGCGTAGTCGTCCTCCTGGTACTCGTATTCGTCAGACATTGTGGTGATGTGTGGTATGTGTTGTGTGATGTGTGGTGAAAGGGATATCTATGGAGTGGGAGGTGTGTGTGTATGCAATTGGGGGCGGGGGCAAGACGCGCTCCAGAGCCAGTGAATGGACGCGCAAAAAGCAGTGGTTTTTGGGTGGGCAGGGAGTGCCGGTGTGGGAGAAGCAGAGGAACAAGCAGCCGAGTGTGATTGGCTGGCCGCGTGCTGGTTGGAGGCTGATTCGGAGTGCTTTGTTTGGTGTTGTTTGGTGGCGGCGCTGGACGATCTTTTCATCTGTCGAGGGAAGGCCGTGGTGTCCGGGTGACTGGTAAGAGCACTCCGCTCTGTGGTTTTTCACGGACGACTTTTTCCGGAGCTTTGGGCCCAATGAAAGGTATTAAAGAGGCACCAAAGAGCGTTAATTGGCCGTTATTGCACTATGACACGCGTTGTTTCAAGAGTCGTCGATGCCGTGAAGGCAGGCACCCGCTCGCTCGCCACCGCTGTCAACTTCCCACTCAAGAAGCAGCTCGAACTCAGGGACAAGGCCAAGGGCTTCAACGTCTCCACAAGACACTCCACCAAGCTCAACAAGCTGATCCACGACTCGATCGACAAGGGCCAGGCTCACTTCCGTGTCGGTGGACGCAAGCTGTACTTTCCAACAGCCCGTGTCATTCTTTTGCGTCCAAACGCAAAGCACACGCCATACCAGGCCAAGTTCATCGTGCCGAAGTCGTTCAACCGTATGGACCTCAGAGACTACCTCTTCAACCTCTACGGCCTGCGTGCGTTCAAAATCACAACACAGCTTCTCCATGCTCCTTACACCAGAGGAGGCAATGCCGTTGCTCGTTACAGAACAGGACAGATCAAGAAGATGACCATTGACATGACAGATCCATTTGTCTGGCCGGAAGAGCCAAAGAACAAGAACCCATGGAACGTCCAGTTCTTCAAGGAGTTGGAGAAGTACGCCGAGTCCAAACAGAAGGTCGGATCCGATAAGTTCAGACCAGGTGTGGCGTTCAACGGAGCTCTCGGTCCATACAAGCACAAACCACAGCCATTCATACCAAGGAAGCTCAAGAGCCAGCTCTTGAACAAGAAGGCAAAGTCGAGGGCACAGACAGATGGCTCTGATGATGTTGAACTCGTCTCCAACCACTTGGGTCTATGATCAGGTCTTGCACTCACGATTACAAGCATAACACACACACACCAGGACCTTTTCTGAAGTCATTTGAAACAGCTGGAGGGCTATCCATTTGACATGTACATACAACCCACAACTTAACTCAATGCAACGACTTACAAACAACTACAAGTACTCGGAATCCATTAACCGTTAGAACCCCCACGTGAATTTGCCCTCCGTGCACTCACGTTAAAAACCTGTACAATAGAAACCCTCCCGTAATTTGATGAAGCAATCAGAATTGATAGACCATGTAGACACACTTTACCCTCAAGCAGTCTTTGTCTTTGTCTTCTCCTGTCCCCACCATGTGAACCAGCCCTGTGGCTGAGCAGCCTTGACTGGTGTAGAAGGTGTAGAGTTGTCCTCAAAGTTCAACAGATCTTCTTGACCAACAACAGCAAAGCCTGAGCTTTCAGTGAGAGACGTACTGGATGACTTGGCTGACACCGAGTTGACGTCTGAAAGTTCCTTTGAGACAGCATCAATCAGTTTCTCAGGGAGTGACAAAGGAGTACCGGTACCGAGCTCCGACTTCACAACTCCAAGCAAACTGTTTACCAAGCTTCCTTCACCAACCAGGGTACCATCCACGCCCTTAACCTGAGCTGGAGAACTCTTGAGGAAGCTCTCAACAAACTGGTCCAAGTAAGATGCGTATGAAGTCTCAGTAGTTTCCGTTCCACTGCTGGCTCCTGTAGCAGCCAAGTTCAACCAGCTGATGTCAACTCCAAGGTACTCTGAAACGACTCTGAGCAACACCCGTGGGTCTGCACAATTGGACACCTGGTCAATCTGCTTCTCATGCTCTGCAAGGAAGGGATCGATGTATGTGTAGTAGACAAAGTTTGCGCCCTTGGTCTGTGGAAGGATGAGCCAGAGGGAGAGGTAGACTCTTGCGAGACCAAAGAGGGGAACGTACTGCAAGAGGAAGCCGAAACGGGACTCTAAGACGGAGATGAGTGCAAAGACGAGCCAGTAGATGAGCAATGACTTCAAGTCTGTGCTGGATGCCCCGATGAGTGGCGAGCTGTCGTACTTGCGAAGGGCCTTGTAGGTGGCAACAAGGGGGAGGCAGACTGAGATGGTGGTACTGCAGGGGGCGAATGTTAGTGGGGGAGCGGGGGAGGGAGGAAGAGGGCGAAGGCCCCACAAAGAGGCCCGGGGGAAGCACTTACTTGACGAGATCGAAGAGAAGACCGAACATTATGTGTGTGTGTGATTTCAAGCGTTTGTGCTGGGTGCTTGTGCGCAAGTTGGGCGCGTGAAACGTGATCCTGGCTCCTTTTATAGCGAGCCCGAAAGTTGCCCTTTTGACACAAACACGATAAGGTGTGGCCCGCGAATTGGCGGGTTGATACCAGACCGAGGAGGCCAATTGAGCTTCTTCCGGGACAGTTATCGAAGGATATGGATCGATCTAGCGATAGTGTTGTTCTACGTGTCGGTAGCTTCAAAATAATGTTATTATACTCCAATTTGACCAGAAATTGGAGCTTACAGAACGCCCGGGAACTCCTCTTAACACTCGTAAGGGCCGAGGCCTGGAACCAAACAGATATCGTGTCCTTTACCGAATGATTAGGCTTCAGTCAAACAGCTCTAATGACTCTGCTCACACCGAAGGGCCTGTCACTGAGAACTATAGTTGAGATCATGGGCTCTAACGGAACGCCTCGTCCTCCTCAATGTACTTCATCAGGTCGTCCAGGATGTCCACAGTCTCCTGTGGGTTGGCAATCCAGCAGGTGCACCCAGACAAGCGGGCCTTGAAGTCATTAGAACCGACGGAGGCAAACTGGTCACCGATGTGGAGAGTCTGCTTCGGCAAGATTCCCCCAAAGTAACCTTGCAACGCTGCGACACCAAGATCCTTGGAGCCAATGTCAACCCAGACATCACTGCCACCATCAAAGGCACAGAACTGGATTCGTTGAGCAGCGGATGACTGGTCAAGTCTTCTCTGCGCGGACAGAACAACTTCCTCGAGCTGCTCACGGGTCAGCTTTGCTCCGGCATTAGGAATCAAACCAACAGCTCTGTGCTTCCTGAGAACTGTTGCTGGGAGATCGAGCTTCTTCTGGAGATCATTCAGAGTCAGCTCACTCAAGTCCAGAACAGACGTCATATCATGCTCGTCCCATGCTCTCATGGTCTCTGGAAGCCAGATTTCGGGAGCAACCCACTTCAAGCGCTTCGTCTCCACCGAGTAACGCAACAAGTAGTTCGATTCTCCACCCATAACAGTGAAGCGCTCCTTCTGCTCATCTGTCAGGCAAGTCGAGTCTCTGATAGCATCAATCAAACCACACAGACGTGCGTAGTACTTGTCACCGGACTCCTCATTGTAGCCAGCTGCCGTGACAACACCCACATACATGCTTCTCTTCAACAGTGCCACAAGTCTCTCAATAACTGCCGAATCAGAGACCAATGACTTGCCGTCTTCGTACAATGTGACATCACCATCAAACGTAACGAGCTTCAAGTCATTTCTTCCTTGAGCCAAAGCCATAGCTTGTGCCGTGTTGAGAATGAGCCTGATATCGTTGAATGAGGGACAGACAAGCCTTCTGTGACTGATTGAGCGTCTCTCGTCCTCTATGTAGAACGCCTTCTCCAAAGGGAGCTTGGTGAAGAAGTCACCAACAGATGGCACGAGCAATCTCAAACGGCCTAGCTCTGGCGTTCCTGCCCTCTGCATGAGAATCTGGTCTTCCACAAGCTTCTCAATGTCGAAGAAGATCTCAGCGTATCGTCTGCGTGCATCGGCAGAGGTCTTGACGTCGGTGCCAATGGCGGCGAAGGACTGGACTGCGTGAAGGACGAAGGGAACCTGGGTCGGGGAGTTAGTATATACGGTCGAGGAGAGCAGTAGCTGGTGAATCACTTACAGCAAGGAGTCCCTTGATCCATTCAATGAACGCGTCTCTGCGGTGGACCTTGAGCGAGTCTGGTTGATGTTGTTAGTTCTGGTGCCAAATGCAATGGGTGATAAGGAGGACCCCAACTCACATTCAACTCTATATCTGTTGGGAAGAGGTGTTAATAGCAGTCCATAGACAGGGGTTATGACCCAATTGCACGTACCTTGAGGACATCTTGTCTCTATCTTTGTGTGGTGTCCTGTTTGTGGATTCTGTCGTCGACTCAGAGGTTGCCTAATCTCTGATGCAGCACTTCTCGTCGAGACCGCGATCCAGGGTGCCCTCCCCATCCCTGTCAGATAGCAAAACGAGGCTACCAAATGAATTAACGGAAATAGCTATGAGTTTATTATGTATAGACCGCTTAAGCCTGGGCTCTTCTTCTGTCACGCTCCTCAGAGATGGAAAGCTTGACACCCTTACCCTTTGGCAAAGAGATCCATGGCTTACCAGCCTCACCGATGATGAAAACGTTAGACAAACGAGTAACGAAGGTGTTGTCCAAAGAGTCCTTGATGTGGACCAAGTCGAAACCACCATCGTGTCTCTCACGGTGTGTGATAGTACCGATACGACCCAAGTTACGACCACCAGTGACGTACACCTGCTTACCGGTGTCGAACTTGATGAAGTCGGAGATCTTACCAGTAGCCAAGTCAACCTTCACGGTGTCGTTAACTCTGATGAGTGGGTCTGGGTAACGGATGGTTCTTCCGTCGTGGGTAACAACGTATGGAATTCCCTTCTTACCGAGCTGGACCTTCTTGACCTTGGCCAACTTGTAGGAAGCCTCCTCGTCGGTGATTCTGTGGACAGCGAATCTACCCTTGACGTCGTAGACCAATCTGAAGTTCTCGTTGGTAGCCTCGAGGGAGATGACGTCCATGAAACCAGCTGGGAAGGTAGCGTCAGTTCTGACCTTACCGTCAACCTTGACGTGTCTCTGCATCAAGATAGCCTTGACCTCACGACCGTTCAAAGCGTATTTGAGACGGTTTCTCATGAAGACAATCAATGGCAAAGACTCTCTGAGCTTGTGTGGACCAGCGGATGGGCGTGGTGCGTACACACCGCTCAACTTGTCCAACAACCAGTGAGATGGTGCTGCCAATCTCTTCAAGTGCTTCTTTCTGTAAAAAAAAACTTGTTAGTATGTTGTTCCTGCGTAGTATTCGATCAAATGAGAGTTATGAGAGCACACTGGTATGCAAGCTTTGATGATGATTTGTGAATGGGTTACTGAGGTGTACCGTGCAGTGATATTTGATGTTCCTTGGCCGAGGCTGACCTATGATCCAGATCTTGATGTTATGATGCCATCTGAGTTGTGTGAAACTGTGACCATGAGCCCGTGGTGGGCCCATTTGAACATCGTAGTTTTGTGATAGTGAAAGAACATGGATGTGATAATCTGTGGTGAGTCTGGTGGTGATCCAGGTGACTTGGATGTGTGATCTTGACATTGAACTTATGTGGTATCATTCGTTGCTCCAAAATGGCCATGGACTGCTCGTTCCTGCGATGACAGTTGGCTCTCATTCGTTACTCCATTTGATCGTTCGTCCTGCGTATGACTTACGGTCCTCTGCCCATGATGACGTGCTTTGGTGGTTACCTTTAATCCTTCAATGCGTTGTTGAGCCTGCGCAGCTTTTCAATAAATTTCACCGTCTGGCGGCACAACCCGCGCTCGGGCAGCTGAAGATTTTGCGTGGTGTTGCACCAACCAGGCCCTACGCCCAAGGAAAAGTCGCGAAAGGTCAGCTTGCTGGGGTTTGAGTGGGTGTGCGCTAACCGTATTCTATTGTGATGTCCGGGTGTGTCTGCTGGGAGGAGTTCGCGACGGTCAGAAATAGCAGTCACGCACGTGGTCAAACCCTAGGGCAACACAATCGAGTTGCGGATCAACCCCGCTTCCACAGACAGCGATCAGGTTACCAACAACATTCGGAACAACTTGACAGAACACACGCATTGTACAATGATCTAGACAGATGATCTTGTATAAATACTGATAAATAAGTGATAAATAGATTGTGTTATGGCTTGAGAGCGCAGCACAGCTTTGGTAGAGAAATGAGTGCTTGACAACAACAGCAGAAGGAAGTAGCCATGAACTAGAATCTGCTTCCTTGGAAGGTATCCAACTCTTCTTCAGCCTCTTCTTCCTTCTGTCTTCTCTTCCTCTCTGCTTCTGAATCTCCCTTGACGACCTCGATAGAATCAATGAACAAGCTGTATGGTCCGAACTGGTTGTCGAGAAGGCCAATTCCGATTGTCTTGACCTTTGTTCTGTCAAGACTCGACTGGTGTTGGATGACACCTCTGTTGGTTAAAACAAAGTCATCAATTGGAATACTGACTGTCTCCCAGCTTCCTGGTGTATTCAAGAACAGTCGATGCTGGTAAACATCAGTTGCGACAGCAGTTTGTGCTTGAATGTTGACAAAGTACTTTCTGTGATCTCCCTTGACCTTGAGGACAACATTGTGATAATTATCCCAGTCCCAGAATTTGTCTGTGTTGAAGAAGCCCTTAGGCTGGTCTTTTGTTCTGAACATTGCATATCCGCTGTACAGGACGTCCGGTCTGTTTGGTGGTGGATCGAGATTCAAAACACCGTTGAAGTGTGCCACACCATCCTCAACGTCCAGATTGGCTGTGCTGAAACCACCGAGTTCTTGATCAGATCTCACTAGAAGCTTTGATATTTCATTGGGCCGTTTGAATGAGATCAACTTCTCCGATGCCTTGAGTGCTGGAGGATTGAGAGCTGTGTGGGGTGATTGTCAGTACATGTTGGATCAGCTGGGTGAACCCTCAAATGCGGGCGCTTGCTCACAAAAGGGACACATACATGTAGTGAATCTTGAGATCAAGTTCCTTATCATTGGCAAATAACACGATGTTGCAGTCAGGTAATTACCTGGGCTTTTGTGTGAATTTGGGTGTTGTGTTGCGGAGTTTGCCTTGAACCTTTAACCCCATACTGTTCGAAGCCGCGAAAATGTCCATATCGGGCAGTTGCCTATTCAGTCTATTTATCTGATTTTCACTACGTCACCTGCTGCGTGTACCAAATTTCGCGACCTTCTGCTGCGTGTTTCACTGAGTGCTATGGTTCAGACGTTGTGTTTACGTTGCTCTCCTCCGCAAGCATGGGTTCAAATGTTTTGCAAATCTTCTTACCGCATTCCCAAACCCTTCCCACCAGACATCATTTCAGTCAAAAGAGACTGCCACAAAAGCTCAAGTGGAGTCACACAGACGAGTCATCACTGCCCAAAGGTCCTTCTCGTACGTCATAAACAGTAAGCCCTATTGTTCTTTTTCGGTCCGTACACGCTCCACCCGAGAACCTCTTTCTGTCAAAGAACAAACAACACCAGTTCATCCCTTAACAACACAGTGCACACACGACTCAATCACCACCTGAAACGAGCCTTACACCATGAGCCAGCAGCACCCACCTCCCCAGTTTACCCAGCCGTACGAGTACGGAAAGGGCCAAGGAGATGTCGAAAGCAACAACTACGACCAGAAGCCAGGTGTCACAAACCCTGAGGGCCAGACATTTACTGACGCATTTGCCATTGAGAAGCCAAGATGGCACGACTGGCCTTTTACCATCTTCTTCACTGCCGTGTGTTGTGGTTTTATTGCCATTGCGGCCATCACTTTGAGAGCATATGCGCGCACTTACTCTGAGAGAGGCTCGGGCATCTACACCGACACGAGCAGTTTCACCTTGAACACCAACACTGTCATTTTGTTCGTGTTTGTGGTTGTTGTGTCTGTTCTGATTGCAATTGCCACACTTACGTATGCCAGATTTCATCCAAAGGGTTTCATTCAGACAAGTATCATTGTGAACATCATCATGGGTATCGGTACTGCCATTGCATACCTTGTCATGAAGTACTACTCTGCTGGAATCGTGTTCCTTGTTTTCACCTTGATCTCTGCTTGGTGCTACTGGAGTATGAGATCGAGAATCCCATTCTCGGCCGAGGTGTTAGCCACTGTTATTGACGTGATGAAGGCGTACAAGTCGACCCTCACAGTCTCTGCTCTTGGCGCTCTGGTATCCACTGCCTTTGGATTGCTCTTCAGTGTTGTCATTGTTTCCACTTACATGAAGTATGATCCAGACTCTGCCAACTCAGGATGCTCCCAGAGTGGTGGAAGCTGCTCTAAAGGAAAGCTTATTGGTATCCTCTTCTTCGTCTTCTTTGCTGGGTACTACATCACCGAGGTGATCAGAAATGTCATCCACGTCACAATCTCTGGTGTATATGGTACGTGGTACTATCTTTCGCGTTCAGATCAGGGTGAACCAAAGTGGCCAGCCTCTGGTGCATTCAAGAGAGCAATGACATACTCCTTTGGATCAATCTGTTTCGGATCCTTGATTGTGACATTCATCGACCTCTTGAAGCAGGGACTCTCGATCCTTCGTCAAAATGTTGCACAGGCAGGAGGTACATGTGCACAAATTGGCTTCTTCATCCTTGACATTGTGATGGGACTTGTTGAGTGGCTTGTGAGATTCTTCAACCAGTACTCATACTCATACATTGCGCTCTATGGTGACAGCTACATCACTGCTGCTAAAGCTACATGGCACTTGATCAGACAGAAGGGTATGGATGCTTTGGTGAACGAGTGTTTGGTCGGAACAGCTCTTGGTTTCTACGCCTTGTTCAACGCATACACCACTGCTTTGTTGGCATACCTCTACGTCAAACTCACCGCTCCAGAATACAACTCAACTGGTAGCTTCTATGCACCAATTGTTGCATTCTCATTCGTGATCGCTCTGCAGATCTCCAATATTGTCACCCAACCATTGAAGTCGGGCACTTCAACATTCTTCATCTCGCTGGCAAGAGACCCAGAGATCTATCAACAGAGTTACCCAGAGAGATTTGGTGTGATTGCAAACACATATCCAAATGTTTTTGACAAGTTGAGAACACGTTGAGGTACGCACCTGTGATCTGATCGAATGGCCGGCACTTGAGCCAGAGACTTAATACATATATGTTTGTACTGCAACTCATGATGGATTGAATCTAGTCATAGGACATAGTGCCTGTTGAACGCTAAGACCACATAAAGCTGGTCAACGGCCTGGACAGTGGATAAGTTGGAATTGTATCGTATACCTCTACTGCTTGTGGTCTCGTGAGAACATTGGCCCGGCTGACGGCTGACGTCCGTTGTCAACTTAAATGTGGGGTAGTGACTCCTCCGACCAAAAAGCGGGCCAAAAAGCTGAACATTCGCACCCGGTCCCGATCGGCCTCTTGCAACTCTTGGCCACCACCCCGTGGGGAAACTGGCCGTCTGACACCATCCGGGTAAATGATGCACCGGATACAGATCGGTAGCCACTGATCGAGCCCATTGGATTGTTCTTCCTTTATAAAATGTCTCGAGCGCCCACCAGCTCATTGCGGAGGAGACCTTTCACTCAGGAACAAACAAGTCAACAATGGTCACAGTTTCTGCTATCAAGCTTGATGGAGGTGCTCTTGGAGCACTCGCCACAACCACACCAACGATCCAATGGGAGTTATCCGGTGACGAGGTCAATTGGACACAGAAGAGCTACGAATTGGAGATCTCCTTCAATCACAAAGCACCGGAGACTTTCTCAGCCGAGACCTCGCAGTCAGTCGATGTTCAATGGCCGGCCAGCGCCCTTCAATCTAGGGACACAGTCTCTGTTCGTGTGCGTGTCTTTGGAGAGGATGGATCCAAGTCTGAATGGTCAGAGAAACATACCATGTTTGCTGGTATTCTCAACAACGAGTGGGATGCGCCATTCATTGCTCAGACCAACCAGAAAGTTGCAGCTGACGAGGATAAGATCACCTCAGAGATCCTCTTCCGCTCACCGGCACTCGAGCTGACAAAGAGAGTGAAGTCTGCAGTCATCTACAGCACTGCACTTGGAGTCTATGAACTTGAGATCAACGGCAAGAGAGTGTCTGACGCACTTTTGGCACCTGGATCTACGTCATACAAGCACAGACTTCTTCACCAGACCTACGATGTCACCGAACTGGTTGGAGAGACAAATATCATTGGTGGAAGGGTTGCAGCTGGTTGGTACTCAGGACACTTCGGCTTCCTAGGCGGAGCCAGCAACATCTTTGGTTCCAAGAAGGCCCTGTCCGTTGAGCTGAGAGTTATCTATGAAGATGACTCTATTGAGACATTCAAGACCTCAGATCAGTGGAAGGCTACAGACAAAGGTCCGATTGTCAACTCACAATTGTACCATGGTGAACAGTACGACGCAAACAGAGAGATCACCGGTTGGTCTGAGATTGGGCTAGACGAGTCTGGTTGGACTACAGCAGAGCTTACACCAAGCACAACCAAGAGAATTGTCGCCCAAAGCTTTGGTTACACCAGAACCATCCGAATCATCCAGCCAGTTGAGATCATCACCACTCCTAAGGGTAAGACTGTTCTTGACCTTGGACAGAACGCCGTCGGTGTTGTGCACATGAAGAATGTCAAGGGCCCAGCAGGACACACTGTGACTTTGAAGCATGCTGAGGTTCTGGAGCATGGCGAGCTGGGAACTCGTCCACTCAGAGACGCATTGGCTACAGACACGTACACCTTCTCTGGAGCACCTTCAGGCGAGGAGTTCACTCCAAGATTCACGTACCATGGTTGCAGATACGTTCAGGTTGAGAACTACCCTGAACCAGTCACTCTCTCCTCCTTCGAGTTCAACGTGATCTCCTCTGAGATGGCTCCGACTGGAACATTCAGCTGCTCGAACCACCAGCTCAACCGTCTTCACCAAAACGTCATCGAGTCCACACTTGGAAACTTCGTCTCAATTCCAACGGACTGCCCACAACGTGACGAGCGCATGGGATGGCTCGGTGACATTGCGATGTTCGCTCCCACCGCCCTCTACTTGTTTGACAGCTACAACTTCCTCAAGTCCTGGCTCGAAGATGTCGAGTACGAGCAGATTGAAAACGGTGGAGCTCCACATGTTGTCTGTCCAAACTCGTTAGAGTTATACTTGATGATGTTTGCGAAGGTGGTCTGCGCTATTTGGCAAGATGCAACCGTGATTGTTCCATGGTCTATGTATCAGGCTACTGGTAACAAAGGTGTCTTGAAGGCTCAGTATGACAGTATGAAGATGTGGTATGAGTACATCCCAAAGCTTGAAGGCAAACAGAGATGGCAGGAGGTGGAGTTCCAGCTTGCTGACTGGTTGGATCCATCCGCACCACCAGAGGATCCTATGAAGGCCATGACAGACTCCACGATGGTGGCTGATGCATTCTTGTACTACATCCTGAATCAGATCACTGAAACCGCAAGAGTGTTGGGTGCTGAGGATGACGTGTCTTACTTCTCCGATCTTGCCATCAAATGCAAACAGGACTTCAATGAAGAGTACGTCACTGGAACCGGGAGACTTGTCAGTGAAACCCAGACCGCATACTCTCTGGTCATTTGCTTTGGCCTGTACTATACCCCAGCACAGATTGAGTATGGTGGTAAGAGACTTTCCAAGTTGTGCTCCTCCAACTCCTACAAGATTGGTACTGGATTTGCGGGAACACCATTCGTCACCTCAGCCCTTGAGATCTCAGGCCACTTGGATGTTGCCTACAAGATGTTGCTGACTACAGAGTGTCCTTCATGGCTGTACCCTGTGTCAATGGGCGCCACGACGATCTGGGAGCGCTGGGACAGTATGATGCCAGATGGAACGATCAACCCAGGAGTGATGACCTCTTTCAATCACTATGCACTTGGTGCCGTTGCAACTTGGATGCATGAGACAATTGGAGGACTGAGATTGAAGGAAGTTGGGTACGATGAGGCACTGTTCAAGCCTCTTCCTGGTGGCGAGTTGGATTTTGCAGAGACAAGACACAGATCTCCACATGGATGGTTCGAGTCGAGATGGGAGAAATCCTCTCAAACGGTGAAGTACAAGGTCAGTGTTCCGTTGAATGCTAGGGCAACTGTTGAGCTTCCAGATGGCCAGAAGTATACTGTTGGCTCAGGGGTGTACGAGTATCAGTGGGTTCATGTTGAGCCAGTGTCTACCATCGTGGCTCCATAACTGTCTTGACCACAAATGGTAAAACTTACCGGATACACAGGTGCATACCGGTTTCATGACTACAAGATGAAGATCAAAATCAGGCCAACTTCCTGCATCACATGATACACCACGCATCCAGGTAGCTACGTCGGTCATCATGAAGTCTCACGTTTATAGTAAACAGAAGAATTTAAGCTTGACCTACTTATGAATCACTGATCATCACATTGAGTCAAATTAGTAGTGTATGCTTCAAGCACATTAACCTTCCTACTGACATGGTATAGAGCGCTCTGTAAGCTGATATACCAATGACGTCGATGTCCCGCGGGTCACTCTGGGAACAAGCCACCAAGCATATTCATACTTGCTTATACTCTAACACATGTTCAATATTATTGTCAGATCAGAGTTTATATGAATCTACGTATTGCCACAGATCAACACATCAGACCTATGTTCGGGCCATCATTGAGCTCACCCTTGGAATCTTGGGGTAATGTTCTTTCTGGAGTACCACTGGACGAAGTCCTTCGTGCTCATTCTGATTCGTCTGTAGTCCTTGGAGTTGAGTGCATTTCCAACAGTCATGACGAGCTTGTTTCTCTCTTGATCGGAGACAGTGTTGGCTGGAAGGGAATCCAGTGCGCCATTAAGCCACTGAACGGCCGTATCTGGGGATGGGGAGAGTCTGATTGTCTTGCTCAACAAGTCAGATGCGTCCAATGTGGACTCAGCAGGGAACTTGAAGATCAAACCCTGGAGAAGAGCAGCAACGAGCATTCCACCATTGGAAGCGACGAAAGAAAGAACCGTGGCCTTGACTTCAGCAGGAACGTCTTCGTAGATGGAGACAGGTGATGTCTCGAAACCCCATGAGACGAGATCAATCAAGAAATGCAATGTGGTGACCAATGGCTCATACTTGTCAATGTCAAGAGCAAGAACTGAAATCTCGAATGTAGACTTCAGGATATCAGACAAGACAAACTTGGTGACAAAGTATGTAATGACATCACTCATCATTCTGAAGAAGTCATCAATCAAGTCAGGGATATCAATTGGTTTAGTCTCTCTGAAGACGATCAGGAATGATGATATCTGCTGGTACGCAAACGCCCAAACTGCTTCCTTGGTGGCGTCGGATGAAGTCTCATCACCAAACTCTCTGATGACAACACCAGAAACCCAAAGGTAACAACCAAATCTTGTCTTTTGGAAACCTTGAACCAAGATGTTGGCAACCGATGGCAACAACTCAGTCAAGTATGCATTGTATGTCTGCATGATGGTCTTGGTGAACTTCATACAACGTTCAGAAACCTTCACAGAGTGTCCGTGCTTCTCCAGCAATGTGACAATGAGTGGCCAAATCTTGATGACAACGTTTGCGACTGGGTCTTCAGGGTTTTGAAAGTGTCTTGGCTTTATGACTTCGAAGAAGAATCTGATGATCTCCAACTTGTCAGCAATACCGGTATAAACCTCCTCACTGCCTGGGGCCTCTGCGTACTGAGCCAAGATGTCCATCACGGGCTTGATGAACATCATGGTGGCGTTGGCAATGTTGCTGGCATCCTGTTTGTCAATGATGTGGGCAATACCTTCGGTGATCTCATAGAGAGACTTGACGTCAATGGAAGAACCCAAGACATTGATGTAAAAGTTGTAGAGCTGTTCGATGTAATCAGCGAGAAGCTTAGCACAGTCTTGACAAAAGTACATCAACGCATGTGAGGCGGCAGTAATGATATCCTCATTGGAAGCCTGGAAACCGTTAATGATGTAGTTCAACTGTCTCTCGAGGAATTCTGGGTGCTTCGAGGTCCACTCGGTGTATCTTCCAAGGACCAGAGTAGCAGCATATCTGATCTTGGTGTTTTCAGGAAGCTGAACAAGAAGCTCCATGATCTGTGGCATGACAACATTCTCCTTCAGTGAGACCTCCTTGGCCATAGCTCTCAAACTGAAAAGTGGAGCTTCAACGTCCTGCCACTTTGCGTTGGCAGTCTGCAATGCAGCCTGAATCTGCTGGAATGGAATGGTCAATGCAGTAGAAGCACCCACAACGGCAGTGCAGTCCTTGAGAACATCACCCATTTCATATCTGAAGTCCTTGAACTTCTCCTCTTCCTCCTTGTTGGAGAACAGTGGGTCTGTTTCACTTCCGTCTGGGTAGTGCAAATGACGGATCATGACGTGAATCAACTGCAGATAGATCGGCTTCAATGTCTCTCTGGACTCTGCAAATCTATCTGGAAGGATCATCTGCTTCAAGACGTACCAGAAGTAGAAAGTGTACTTGACAATGTCCAAGTCCTCATCATATGCAGCGCATTCCAACAGCATCTCCACAAGTGGGAAGTATGTGGATGGGCTCTTGGCAATGAGAACGTGCCATGCCTCACCGGCCTCAACAAAGAGTCTTGTAAGAGCACCAAAAACGTCTGGGTCATCCTTATGCTGCTGCATGAGTGGCTTGAGCTGAATGATCTGGTCGTAGAGGGCATGTATGAGCTGGACATTTTCGAGCTCGGCAGTTTCTCTGACAATGGTACAAAGGCACTCGATGGATTTGTCAAACGAGTCTTCATCCTTCAAGGACTGGAATATGATTTTCGTCAAAGGCTCAATCTGCAACAACTGTTCGACGGCAATCTCCTTGATCCATGAGTTGAGACAGTCCAAGATCAATGCGTTGGCCTTGGAGTTGTTCCCTGTGCTTTGGGTGTAGTTCGACAACAGAAGAAGAACCTTTTCGACATTGCTGACGATCAACTCATCCGTTCTCTGTCTGAACTCATCATCAGTCAATGGTGTACTCTTAGCATCCAAGGACTCCTCTGGTAGCACCTTGAGGAACTCAAGCAAAGTCGGCACATGTGCCTGCAATCTGGACATGATCTCATCGACAGCATTAGGCCAGGCGATGAACTGGATGGCAATTCTGGAGAGAGCAATACACAACTGTGTTCTGATTGGCTTGCTCACCTCACTGTACTGGATGAGGAAGTCGATGACAGAGTCTTTCAATGAAGAAAGCTGGTCACTTGGAATCTGGTGTAAATCATAGGTGGTCTTGTTACGCAACGTCTGAGCGGCAAACATGCGTAGTTCGAGAGTGCTGGACTGCTCACCAAGAATGGCATGTACAGCGTTCCAAGCTTCGGGCGTCTTTTGGAAATCTTCGAGGTAGTGGAGCGCCTGCTGTTTGTTCTGAGAGGTGGAGCTCATCACAGCGAGTGCCTCCTGGATCTGCGTCAAGTTCGACATTCTGAGAGGCTGGAGAGTGGGCGCTTGGTGTATTAATGGATGAGCGTGGCACCTAGAATGCAAAGATGCGAAGAACTGAGGTGTGGCTGGTGGTGTGAAGCGAAGCGCGCTGTCTTTTGGTGGGCTCGGAGTTGGTGAGCTGCTGAATCGACCGCTTTTTTTGTTTACTTTTTGGCGCGATTTTTTGCTTGGGCTTTGGCGATCAAGCCGCTTTGTAGCTGGGAACTTCTGGAGGAGTGGCGGAAATAGTAAGGAAACAGCCGGTTGAGAAGAGGCAAACTTAAAGCGGTCATTGTCAGTGCAAGTTAAGACAGCTCTGGCAATGTTGCTGCCGCTCAGAGCCCGGACTTCATCTACTTAGTCGGAAGTCTACCCCCGGAACTGGCTCGGTGCATCAAATTCGCGAAGTCTTTCGACACCAGTCAACTAACCATCATGGATTCATCATGTTGGAGAACTCCAAATCACATCAGACCACCCCATACTAATGAGTGGGAAACGACAGCAGAAGGTGGTAAGTACTTACTGCACATACTCTAGTCCACCTAGGGCCTTCGAACGACCGAAATCAGGATACTAACACCTAATCTTTCAGCTTGTTCCACCGATCAATCTCATCTTCAAATATCTTCAACAGCAGTGTACGGTTATCATCTGGCTATACGAGCAGATTGGTCTTCGCATCGAAGGAAAGATCAGAGGATTTGACGAGTTTATGAACGTGGTGGTGGAAGATGCATATGAGGTGAGCACTGCTGACGGATCGAAGACTGAGCTCGGCCGTATCCTCCTGAAAGGAGACAATATTACACTGATATCAAGTATTGATGCTTGATGAGGCAGCGCAGAGCCTAAAGGAAAACACGGGTTTGGTTTGACTTGTACAATAGAAGTTTGTTTGATTGTTTGAATTGGCTGTTTTGTAGGAGCTAGCGCATCTCGGCACAACGTCCTTCAGATCGATCAGTCGAGATCTGATTGGCTTTGCTCAACTTGACTAGCAGACTTGAAGTAGGTCTCTTGATCACAAACTGGATAACTTGCAGACAAATTGACTACTGCTCAATGTCTGTTGAGAACCGACTCTAGCTGCAGTGCTCATATGTTCCATGATCTTCTGCCGGATGATCGCGGTTAGTTGCTTGTGGCTCCAAAATGACACAACTTATCCCCTTACTTGAACATTGCTCCATTCTACCACCAGCAACAATTGTTGGAAATCAAACCAACTTCTGATCCCCAATCACAGTGACTGTGTACCCAAACCAATCTGACAACGAACAGCCGCTTTTAACAATGTCCTGTCTTATCCTCGGCGCCACCGGCCTCTGCGGAAACTTTATCGTCAAGCACGCCCCCGAGTACTTCGGCAAGGCGTACACCATCTCCAGAAGCGAGCCAGATTTTGTCAAGGACAACGCAAAAGTCCAGGCATTCCTTGAGTCAGACTCCACCACCTGGGCTGCCAAGGTCAAGGAGATCAAGGAGCAGGACCCTGAGTGCAGCACCTTCTTCTCGGGTATCGGAACGACACGCGCAAAGGCTGGCGGCATCGCCAACCAGAGAAAGATCGATCTCGACCTCAACTTGGACTTGGCTAAGGCTGCTAAGGAAGCCGGTTTCAAGAAGTACATTCTCGTCTCTAGTGTTGGTGCAAATGCTGCATCAAGATTTCCTTACCCCAAGATGAAGGGTGATCTCGAGGACGCCGTGATTGCCCTTGACTTTGACGAGACCATCATTCTCAGACCAGGTGCTCTCCTTGGTGAGAGAAAGGAGGATAAGGGATTGTTGAACAATGTCTTCGTCAAGCTGGCTGGTTACTTCCACGATACCAGATTTGCAAAGTACGCTGTATCACCTATCTTCGGTGAAGAGGTTGCTATTGCTGCATTGAAGGAGGCAACCAAGACCCACGACAAGAAAGTCACCATTCTTGAAGGTGTCCAAGTCAATGCCGCTTCTAAGGAGTAACTTCTTGATCGATATTCACTCATTCTTCTACCTGCTGTTTCTCCGCACTACCAGCTCTCTCTGATGTTTTCTTCTTCTTTAATGATACTGATTTCTTTTTGATATAAGTAACGTCATACTGATGTAACATCCAATTCAAAGTTGTGATCCGAATGTCTTTCAGCCTTGAGAGCAAAACAATTTCAGCACAACTCTTAGAAACATCAGCTATCACCGCCAAATTGAGATGATTTTACGGTTGTGAGCCCTGGTTATTTTTAGCTGAACATGTTTTCTTTTCTTTTCGTTTCTCTGGCGCGCGCGTTGGATCAACATGCAAAAGGTCGAAGTTGGTACTAAATAAGGAACCAACGTCCAGGCTTGCTCTCGTACTCTGAAAGACCCAGAGCTTCGTGGACAGACTGTCATTGCTGCTCTGTGCTTCCCCGAAAGTCTCTAACTTGCCTTCTTTGCTCATCCATTTGACGCTCAGCAGTTTCAGACCGCTTACCAGTCTCTCACAATCAACACGCGTAAGCCTTTGAACTTCGAAGACTTCCTCACATTCAGGCACATTCCACACCGGCTTGATATGGTATTCGCATCCAGACGCTTCCAGCGTCTCACTGCTATCATTGCAGTGTTTTTTCTGGGTATCTACTTGCTCATGAACCACTCAGGAACAGACTTCCAGAGTCGTGTTGCTGACTTCAAGTCATCCACATCAAATGACCCTCCTAAGACCACAACGAAATCCACAGGGTATGACTGGGTCTTTGACCTGGTGAACAAAAACAAACCTTCTGCTGGTCCACTGACTGAGTACAAGGGAACGGAAAAGGCCAAGGAGAAGTTTGCAACAGATGACGACTTTGTCTTCTCAAGAGCCTACTTATCGAACTTGCTCAACATCGACGACATCGCCTTCAGAAGACTGAAAGATTCACACTCCACATACCTACATGACCTCTTGAAGGATACACACACCAGTTTCCACTCAGAGGACTCGAAACCATCTGGTGAAGGTATCGTCTTTGTTGGTGGAATCAAGTTCTCGTGGCTTGCTCTCATTGGAATCGAGCAACTGAGACTCTTGGGATGCAGACTTCCAATTGAGGTGTTCATTGGCGACGAAGGAGAGTATGAGCATGAGTTCTGTGAGGTGATCTTGCCAAAGTACAATGGACGTTGTACCTATTTGCCATCTGAAATTGGCGATGTTACGACAAAGTTGGACTCAAAGATTTCTGGATACCAGTACAAAAACTTGGCCTTCCTCATCTCTCGATTTGAGAAGATCTTGTTCCTCGATGCCGACAATGTTCCTCTAAAGGACCCTACTGCGCTCTTCAAGTCTGATGTCTTCAAGAAACATGGATTGGTGATCTGGCCAGATGCATGGGCAAGAACTACCACGCCGAAGTACTACGAGATTGCTGGAATCCCAGTCACAGACAAGATTGTCAGAGGCCCATACAAGGACGTCAGTGACCTTTCCAACATCAACTTGCTCGAGGATGTCACATTCCACGATTTCGATGGAACAATACCAAACCCTTCAAGTGAGAGTGGTATGATTCTGGTTGATAAGACCAAACACAGCAAGACATTGTTGTTGTCGCTTTACTACAACATCTTCGGTCCAAAACTCTACTATGCGCTCTTCTCACAGGGTTCGGCTGGTGAGGGTGACAAGGAAACCTTCATTGCCGCAGCTACTGTGCTCAAGGCAGACTACTACCAGGTCCTCCAGCCATTCAAGTTCATTGGTTATCACTACGACGGCGGTTTCAATTCCAAGGCTCTGGGCCAGGCTGATCCTATCGAGGATTATTCCAACTTCCTCAAGGGCTCTCACCTTGATGAGACGAACAGACTCGTCGATGCACCAAATGCCAAACCTCCAGGCATCCAGTTCATGCATTTGAGTTATCCAAAACTCATTCCGAACGCCTTGCTCCACGACAACGAGATCATCAAACCAGGTAACGAGCATGTCAGAATGTATCTTTCTACAACAGAGCATGCTGGATATGACTTTGAGCTGAGAATCTTCCAGATTGTCACAGGTGCCCTGTGTAAAGAATACACTGGGCCAACACCGATCAGTGAGAGACTCATCGGCTTGAGACTCAAGGAGTATTGGGGACAGGACCCAGACGCATTCTGTCCACAACTTATCGAACACACAAACTGGTTGAAGAACAACCCAGAATAATCGAAGCTGATTGATTTGAGTATGTGTTAATGCATATATGATTCATTGTACATGTATATATGTTCGTTTGAGGATATCTATAGTTGTTTTTTTCGATCCCAAGGATATCTACTGACCGAGCTCATGATCACCCATTCCTCTCCCTTAAAAGTACTTCTTCGTCGACACCAACGCGGCACTAAAAGTGCTTCTTGAACTTGGTGATAGTGTTGAGGAAACCAATGGTTGCAAACGTTGGTCTGTCGAGGAACCCAGTCGGACTGGCCCAGTGGTAACTCAAAGCAAGGTCACAAAGGAGGTTGAAGTTGACATTACCCTTGCGCCAGGACTTGAGATTGGCCAGAACGTTCCAGGCAAACCACAGTGAGCAAGAGTAAACATAGCACCAGTCTGACGTCGATAGAGATGTGTCCTTTTTGTGTCTGTTGAGGAGCATATAGTTGAAGCTGTTTGGAAGGAAGCCGTGCTGGAGGATGAAGGCGAAGTTCTCGAGCCATTGGTAGTTACCGAATAGGAAAAACGTGGCGAAATTGTCGATGCCTTCCCAAGAGCTGAACGCAAGCTTCAGCTTGGAAAGTGTATTGTAGTCAGTAAGCAGCTCTGTGATGTATGGAATAATGTAGAAGATCCCTTGGGCGATTCTGATGTCAGCAATGTAGCCATATATCCCATTGAAAGTATTGGCGAGTTGCAGCTGCTTCTCTGTCAGAGGTTCCGGTGCATCTGGTACTGGTTTGCGTGCGAGTCGTAGTCTGTAGAGGAGCTTCTTCAAAAGATGCTTGATACGTGGGAAGTTCTTGATAAGCTCACAGATGAAGACACTAGTGTAGCCGATAAGCCCAAGGACCTCGTCATGGTTAGCTTTGAGAAAGCTATCGAGGTTTGAGAAGGTATTCGGATTAGCAAGTTCTGTCAGTGCCTTGGAGAGCACCAAACGTCTTGATCTGCTCATGCTTTGTTCGTTGGTCTGCTGTTGGGCTGAATTGGGGTACGGGAAGAAAACAATGCCGTTTTATTATGGTGAAGGTCTGGAGTCTGGAGGTCTGGAGAAGCTCGGACCAGAGGCGCGCACGTGATATGTCGGCAAAACCGTCGGCTATTCCCTCTTTTGGGGCCAGATCCAGGGCATGTTCGTTCTTTGAGGGCTCGAGTAGATATCAGTCCTAACTCCCAACTCCTAACCAATCTGTAGTACTGTACAGTATACGCTGTCCTAACACCAGAACTGTGATCTCCACAACTGTCTGGAGCATTGTGAGCGCAGTCTACTCTTGGCAGTGTAAAGCAGACTACGCTCAAGGTGATGACTGATCATCCTCTGCCCAAGGAGGAGTTCACCCAGAAGCTCGAGACCGATCAATACATTTCTAGACAACCCATGGGCCATTACATGTGAGAAAGAGTTCTTTAGCATCCGTGTGTTCTGTACAATATTGTGCGTAACGCATCGATCGCAGCTTCATGTTACTGCGAACAATTCCTCAACTATGCAGTTTGAATCAAGCTATAGCAGCTAGGTTAATCGAAGTCATCACGTCAGTATATGAAGCTCCTGCCTAGCAACTGCCAACTTGCAGTAAACTGAGCACCCCAGAGAGCAGTCACAGATCTGGATAACAATATATATATGTTATGGTTGATGAAGCTCTAATATGATTTAACGGTTTCGATTCATGGTCTTGAAATGATCATCATATGGATGTGATGCAAAGCGAGTTAGCTGCTAGGCCGGACACAAAAGTACAATATCTTTTCAACAACAGCTAGGAAGCTGCCAGTCTGTGCTCACAAGCTCGGATCGATCTTAGGTATGATCGATCACTTCCATGGATCTTATCTGGCTGACCACAGTAAGTGTGACTGCTCTGTTAGGTCGCCTGTGGTGGCTGTTTGGAAAGGGCAAAGTGGCAGATTGTAAGGAAATTAGCTCACCATGCAGTAACCATGAGCAGCTTCGACTTCAACTGAGAAAGAATTCTGCGGGAGATAACTTTCCTAGAGCTTGAGAGGATCCATAGCTTCCCATAGGCTTAAGATCTGCATCTCCAAAGAAACCAACAAGTCTTCAAAAAATGTATCACTCGGCCCTGTTAAGTCGGTGAAGCTGACTTCCTCAAAGTTCTCGGAAGATGGGCGACAAGGCTTCCAAGTGAGCTGCAATAGGGTGAATAGCTTTCATCAATGACTTGCAAGAACTGATCCAAGTCGAGCTTTGCAGCATGATTCCTCATGAAGATGTGTAGCGAGTGAACCTGATATCAAAGACTTGAACACCGATCTCTGCTCTTACAAGCTTCCCTTCATTGAATAACTCAGCTCAAAATCTCCGGGTGCTGAGAGTAATTGACTTATTATACCAAGCCATGTTGAGTTCATTTGTGTAAACGTCCAAGCTTGTGAAGTACACTGTCAGACTTTGAAGAACGATCTGGTCAGAAAAGAGCTGAAGTAGGCGTTGGTCCTTCACCAACGTACTCCCAGTCTCCAGCAGGGGCGAGTCAAGAAGATGTTCCCACAGTAGGCCAATCACGTTGACTAGCTGCAACAGCAAAAAGTAGACAGCGCATAGCTCTTGCATGTTGTGGCTGCTCAAAATTCCAGCCTACGAACCACCGGGATTTGTGTCAGCCGAAAGCTCAGGGGTGCGGAGGGAGGCGAGGGGAGATATTACTTTCACATTCGGAATGATAGAAACCGCATTAGTTCAGCGGAGCCCAGCCTAGAAGTGCTCCCATATCCCATACTGTACGTAACTGAGGGATTCCGGTGTTTGTGCTCTTAGGTTGTTGGGCGGTGGAGAGGAACCAATCGACTAGAGCACAAAGCGATCACCTTCGAGGACATCAGTCGCAAAATGCACAAGATGCAATATGCCGCACTCCATCACAGGGTTGAGCTGAAATAAACCTAGTGACGATTGTCTTGCCAGTGCCCTGCGGTGATGTTCCTCCAGCTGGAGGCCCACCAAGTTGCAGAGGTACCGACTCTGAACACCTCATTTGGGTCTTCAAACAAGTCCTAGTATGCGCCAACAGCCAACTGTACAAAGGGGAGAGTAGCTTGCAAAAGACCATAAGGACTTCATTTGTGCACCAAGCAATCGCTGCAGTACGCCTTTATTTGTCGATATGTTAAACTGCAATTAGATCCGAGCGATCACCAAAGTGCCGGTGTCGGTGCGTTGAGAACGCATCTGTGTACACTTCTGGGGGAGCAGTATCCTCGGAATAACCGCAGGCGCCACACAGAGTTCTGTATATTCATCGGTACAAACATCTTTATTTGCAGATCTTCAATCAAACCTGGTTGCATGAGCACCTATATCTGTCTCCCCAGAGGCAACCATCTGGAACAGCCGGACCCAAAATACTCGACCGCATCGAAGTCGACGGTTACCTTCTCTAGGCATACCAAACTGCGACATGTATGCACCTGTACCATGCTTTTGTTCCCAGTTACACGGCCTCTATCTAGTTTATACACTTTTGTCAAGACGATTCATGAAGCTAGCTATACACAACCAGCTGCTTTGCATTTGTGTACAGACGGATCAATATATCCAATGAAAGAGATGTAGTACATAACCTCTCCTGTGATACGACTCACAAATGCCTGAAAGTCATGAGTCATTGAATTATATCATGTTTGTCCAGGTTGAGCATATGAGGAAGGAAAGTCAGACATGATTCACGTTATAGTAGTGTGCGGCTGCGATTAGTCAGGTCACCTGCACTTGTTTCGACTCCCGAGTAACATGTTCGGATGGGTGATCTGCACGCAGCACCGGCTAGAATTGCTGATTATGATGCAAAAACAGAGGTCTTTCAAAAAAGAAGGCAGGAGTCGGGCGTAAAGACAAATCTTGGTCGGGGTGATGTGCGTTTTTAATAGTACCCCCGCCAGGAATCGAACCTGGAACGATCCAGAAGGGTCAATTCAGATGGCGCCAGTCAAAAAAAAAACTCTGCCCCCTGCCAGGATTGAACTAGCGACCTTTGCATTACAAGTGCAACGCTCTACCACTAAGCTAAACGGGCTGATTCGAATTCAAAAAAATTACCGTCAGAAGGGGAGAGCACTAGAATTTTCTGGTACGGGCACGTCAAACTCAAATATCCCGACACGCACCTGAGGGACATTGAAGGAAACCCATTGACATGGGAGTCGTTCAAACACTACAACAAGAAGAGGAATTGCAAACTCTCAGAACCCATCACAAGAGAGATTCACTACAAGGA